>JAXIVJ010008648.1:0-54564 GCA_036785665.1 Chirona hameri
ACTGATTTATTTCTTCCGTCGCTCTCTCTTCGTTCAGATATCTGGAAGTTCGCTGACGATCAGGGCACTTACTTAGGCTAGAGGTTGCTACTGCGAGCCACGTCTACACTCTGTGATTAGTCATGGCTTGAATTTATATATATATATATATATATATATATATATATATATATATATATATATACATATATATATATATATATATATATATATATATATATATATATATATATATATATATATATATATATATATATATGTATATGTATATGTATATGTATATGTATATGTATATGTATATGTATATGTATATTTATATGTACATGTATATGTATATGTATATGTATATGTATATGTATATGTATATGTATATGTATATGTATATGTATATGTATATGTATATGTATATGTATATGTATATGTATATGTATATGTATATGTATATATTATATATATATATATATATATATATATATATATATATATATATACATACATACATACATACATACATACATACATACATACATACATACATACATACATACATAATATATACATATATATATATATATATATATATATATATATATATATATATATATATATATATATATATATATATATATATATATATATTAATTTATCCTAGTGTGACTGCAACCATAACTGGGCTCTGGGCCTATGGTTGTTTTGCAGTTGCTGCAATTCAATACAATACAATACCGGCCCCAGCTGTGTCTGTGGCATTCTCCCTAAGCCTGGCCTGATTACGTCGGAACGCTGGCTGTTCCGATGGTTACGTCATGCTGTCAGCACGTGTCCTTGCTGTCTGTGTCCCGTGTTCGTGCTGTTCGCTGACGGATCCAGCGGTGTTGGCTGAGTTTTACCGAGCTGTGGGGCAGCGCAGTCAGCTGAGCTCAAGCGCCAACCACTCAACGCCCTTCCGGGTTATGATGTGCTGGGACGTGCGTGCGGCGGGGGGGGGGGGGGGGGGGGAGGGGGGGAGGGGGAGGGGTCTGTGGGCCTTCCCAGCTAGCTCGACCGGTCACGTGTTTCCCCGTGACAGGACGGTTTGTTAGCCATCTGGCGCAGTCGGCGTCGCCGCTGCTTCGCCGTTGCTTCGCCGCTGCTGGCCACACAATGCGGGGAAGGCCGTCCCCGTCAGAGGCCGTGGCAACAGCATCCACGCGCCGCGCAGGCAACACGTGGCGAGGTGGAGGCCGATGCCGAATAAGGAACGGGCGCCTATGTGGCATGTTTGGTTACATTATGTCACTGTGACCTTCGTGTCGTGCTGGAGAGTTAGTTCTGATTGTGTAGACGGCAGTCGTGCACATTTTCACATGACATACATCTTGTCTGGCACATGGCTGGTTATGGCTTACCCCTGTCACTCTGTCGCGACAAAATCATAAATTGTCAAGTGTCTCACTATCGGGTTTGTGTCCGTATGGAACCAAACCAAGACCAAACAACTTGGCTTTCTTCACTCTAAACCAGTGTTTCTAAGCGTCAGGGGTATGGTTACCCCCTTGCGATGACCAGAATAACGCCACCCTCTCCCCCCCCCCCATCGCGCAAACCACAGTTCTCGGCTTCAAGCTATGCGGTACAGCATAACTTCAGGCGTTTACTACTAATGCCATCTAGGTACGGGAATATAAGCAGACATCATCGCCGTCCCCTTGGCCGAGGGGATAAGATCATGGGCTCATAACCCCTTAGCGCCGGGTTCGAGCCCCGGTAGAAGGGGCTGTGGTGGTATGATAAGTACTGATGAGGTCAGGTGGCAGTTGACCTGGGAAAGGGTCAACCTGACATGGGGCGGCCATGGTGCAGCGTGGTGCGGAATGTATAAGATCCCTCCGCATTTCTGTTTGACCGTAATTTGGCGATGATGTGATGACAGTGAAACAGAAACTGGGATAAGTATGTGCGCATCATGCGCCACAGTCAACCGAATCAGCTAGTTACAATTCCTCAATTAGCTACTCCATCGCCATTACCCCGCCAGAAGCAGACTGGTTATTGATTCGACTTTTTGTAAATGATTCAATCAAGATTCATTTTGGAACCGGAATGGTTCAATCACCGTTCGATTCACGGATAACATTTTGAGAATTGATTATTTCCGATTCAAAGAATCAAAACAATATTTTAATCGATTCACGCTTGATTCAACATTTAAATATATGTTGAATTTATGTCAAATCAATACAAATGGAAATATACATATATATGATCATTAAAACATTGTTACAGCAATAATATTTCAGTATAAATGAATGTAGTCACTGAGACTGCGTTGTATTTCCACAATTGACCATGTGCACTTGAATTGTTAAATCTTTTGATTCAATCAGCCTTGATTCCATGCGGGTTTTGATTCATTCACGACTCATGAATCAAAAGATCTGGTGGTGAATCGATTTCGTTACGCTTCGTGCCTATGCTAATGCGGACATTAGGGCGGACAGACACAACGAACATCGCTATCAACGCGAAACTTCGTTTACTTTCTCCTACATCAATTTTACGTCTTCCGTGAAAAAATGAAGCATTTTCGTCGAAAATGTTTGGAGATATAGCAAATTTAGTGACGTCACTACACACGAGTTTGACGGAAAAATCAGCCAAACTTGAACAGGCCGTACAAAGGCGATTTTTTAAAGAAAAATGTCATCCAAAAAGCAAAAGATAGCAAATGCCCAGGGCTATAAAATTACACTATCGGATTTGTGAGAGATAAAAAAATATCCCCAAAAATTAAAGATTTTTTTGGGGGGATGCCCTCAAAATTTAAATGTTCAAACATTAAAAAAAAAACGGAATGTATGTCTGAGAACCACATATGGACCATACGCGAATCCAATTTCAAAGCAATATCTTTATTTTTGACTGACTTATGGCTCCCTAAGTATGAGTAACTCATTACGTTATTTTGGAATTACGTTGTTGTGGCTTTTAATGACCACATGAAAACAAATATATGCCAGCACTGTATTTCTGAGACAAAACTGGTCCAAGTCCATGCTTTTTTATTTATATTTACCAATTTCAAATATTGACCTTCAGTTTTCAGCTTTAAAGTTGCATCTCTAATTTCCAGCGCTATTTGACGGTTCGAAATTTAAGAAGACTATTACAAACTTGATACATATCGATAGACAATGCAATGCTTTATCATACAGACTCATGGTTTTCCTAAACTGGAGAACGATTTTTCATAAAATAGTCTAAATTTCACTAACAATTCCACATATAGTGATTCCACAAAACTGCATGTCTGATTTCCGACGCAAAGTGACGGTTCGAAATTTAAGTAAATTTAGTCAAAAGTGATGCAACTGAAATATATGTTAATGTAGTATCGCGTGGTATCATGTTTTTTGTAAAGAAGAACGAGTTTTTCCATAAAGGGATCAAACTGCATTAATGGCAGCGCGACAACCCCGTCTGCTCCTTCAATTGTCAGGTGACGGTCCCGGAATAAGGGATGAAACGATAAAATACATATTTTTTGTTAGATACAGATTTATCCTAATTTTTGGTAATGCGGTGGATTATGAACAAGTACTTTGTGTCGGTATTTTTAACAAATATCTCCATTTAAACGGTTCAGTTCTCACGGCGTCCGCAGCGTGGCACTAGCGTCGCTCGACGACCAAATCGTCCGCGTCCGCGTCCGGCGCGTAACGCTTTTTTTATTCAAGGAATTTTGATTGAACGATTCCAATCGATTCAATCAGAGTGGAATAAATAACCAGTCTAGCCCGAAGGCTCCATTACCCCAAGTGGGGTAATTCCCCCTTATTTGAGAACCACTTATCTAAACAACACTCATATGAAGGAACAGTATCCCTTTGAGTATCCCCCTCGTATCACTAAGAAGCGCTTGATATTTATGCCGTGTACGGACTTGCTTGTTATTACCTCTGCGTGGGCGATATTTTTGGCTCCGCTCGAACTTTCGTGCGGCGTATGGCTTATTGGAGGAAAACGTGAGTCCAAAGCATGGGCGGAGGCTATCTATGCCGATGAGACTAACGATACAACTCCTGCCAGACGTGTTTCGGCGAATGGAGTTCGGAGTTGTTGTTACTACCAAATGTGCTATTAAAGATAACGTTTTGTTATGCACGTGCATTAATGGGGATAATTTTCCCGCACGTCCACGATGTATGTGTGCTGTAACGTACCACGTGGCACCGTATTATGTCTGATATGATATAATTTTGTATATAGCCTACGCACCTGCTGCTGCCTTCTCGTGAGTCACCCCACTTTCTCTACGTCGGATGCACGAGCTACTTTGCGAGTGAAATCGGAACACTTGTGTGGTGAATTGATTCTGTCTGCGCGCGAACGTCTCTGGATCTACCCGTCTCGAGGTATGCGAACCCAGTCGTATGCCCTCTGACCATGACCTTGACGTTATACCGATTGCCCTCCTTGTAACGTGACCTTGAAGACTTGATCTCATCACTTGCAACTTGGTCGTTGACCTTGACACATCCCTGTGACCTTGGCTCCATCACGTGACCATGTGACCTTGCCCTCGTTGAATGACCTTCACCCTGTCATGTGACCGTGCGACCTTGACCTCGCTGCTCGTCTGCCGCAGATGACCGACCTTGAACCGGAGGTGACTCACCCGGACACACCGACTCCTCCCAACGGTCTGTCCACCATTGACGGCAAGATGGGCCCGCTGTCCAAGCTCAGCAACCTCGCCAGCGCCGCTGACACCCTCAGTGGAAATACTCAGGTCAGAGGTCAGGTCAGAGGTCAGCGACCGGGGCGGGGGGCGGGATGGTATTGCTGAAAAAAGCTGCATCAGGAAATGCCGGGCAGATTGACGCCGACATTGATGGATGGTCGTCTCTGGCATATTGTCGCCACGTTGGCGCCAGGCTTTGTTGTCGCTTTGGCATCGTGTTTTGCTGCCGCGCTGACGCCGGGTTTTGTTATGGCGCTGCAGTGTGCCGCTGCGGATGGGGATGGCCGCTGGGGTGGAGGAGGCTGGGACAGTGCCGACGCTCGGTGCGGTTTAGAAAGTGTCGGAGTGCCGGGTGGGCGAGGATAGCGCGCCTGCATGGCTGATGCTATCTGACGTATCATCGTGGGAACGCTCTGTTATCGGCCGGCGTGGTCGGCGGTGGTCGGCTGCAGGAGTCGCAGTCGGCCGCCGCTGCGCTGCTGGGGATATACGCTCACCTGGCCTGCCCCGGGTTCCTCCATGGCCTATCCCGCCAGCCCCGGGTTCCTCCACGGCCAGTACCGCCTGCCCCGCCTGCCCCGGGTTCCTTCCACGGCCAGTACCGCCTGCCCCGCCTGTCCCGGGTTCTTTCCACGGCCAGTACCGCCTGCCCCGCCAGCCCCGGGTTCCTTCATGGCCAGTACCGCCTGCCCCGCCTGTCCCGGGTTCTTTCCACGGCCAGTACCGCCTACCCCGCCTGCCCCGGGTTCTTTCCACGGCCAGTACCGCCTGCCCCGCCTGCCCCGGGTTCCTTCCACAGCCAGTACTGCCTGCCCCGCCTGTTCCGGGTTCCTTCCACGGCCAGTACCGCCTGCCCCGCCTGCCCCGGGTTCCTTCCACGGCCAGTACCGCCTGCCCCGCCTGCCCCGGGTTCCTCCATGGCCGCTGGTGGTGCTGGGCACCTGTTTTCCGTGATTGGGGCGGGTTGTGGATGAGAGAGAGGTGAAGTGGAGCATTGGAACACGGAGCTTCGGAGTGGTGATAGGTCATTGATTCGTGGACTACGACAGTCTCTAGCGGTTTTGATGCTGGAACCTGGCTGTAGGTGTAGCGGCATGTAATCTAGCTTTTTTTTGTGTTTACATGGGTAACACCAGTTGCACTGTTGTTAACAATGTGTCTATTTTCAGTGTGTTGATGTGTTTGATGTCTTCGGTATAATATCCTCTGCTGTGATCAGCTCATCATACACTTCATAATCAGTTCATATATCTGTATTAAACGGAACAAGATCGTAATCATATAACTGCTAGAACGGGATAGTTCGGTGCTCGGTGCTTGGAAAAGCTGTTCGGGGAAACATCTCTACGCGTGGGAGATGTCTCTATTAAACTGTTGGCTGCATTTATCTTACATGCTTCATCACCATGATAAGCAGATAGTCATCGCCGATATTTCCCAACTCTGCGTCTGAAAAAAATACGCGCTCTTCTTGATACCATCGTTAGCACCGTCATTCACAGTTCTGCGCTCACTGCCGACTCTTCCGTGAAAAATAGCATTTGACATTTACTACATTAATGCAATCACCATGCGTTACAAGTTACAACATCGTACATTTCGGTGTCTCCAAGCTCATTTGATAGTTCCGATTAGATAGATCACGTCCGAAATTCCCCAACCCCTTTCACTTGACGTCACCCATGTAACTGCCTATCATTAAAACCCTCGTTTCTAACCACCGTATTCTCCTCTTGGCGGATTTCCTCCACTGCTTTGCAGATGCCCCCCCTCCCCTCCCCATCAAAGCTATCGATTCTAAACGCATTCTTCTCTTCACAGATTAGCTCCGCGAACGCCTCCAACACGTCCACCCGGATCGCCAAGCGGTCCAACATGGTGGCACGCGCCACGGCCACCTCTTCCTCCGAGCTCACGGCGCACCTGGGCGGACAGCTCACCCAGGCGCTCACCTCGCAGACCGAGCAGCAGAACTTCAACCGCAAGGTCTCCCAGTCCAGCGTCACCAACGGCGTCGTCAGCGACGCTTCCCGCCTGGCTGCGACCTCGAAGCCGGGTTCCACGCCCGTCACCACCGCGCTGGAGGCGCAGGCGCAGGCGGTCAAGGCGCTGCAGAGCAAGGCGTCGGCCACCTCGATGGCGATGACGTCTGTCGACGCGCGACAGCTGGCTGATAGTTTCGACTCGCTGAAGAAGCTCTCAGACCGACTGCCTGACTCCCTGGAGAAGTTGGACGATCGGGACCTGTTGAAGATCGACCTCAGCAGCGGCGATAGCGCGCCACGCGACCCGAACGTCAAGGTGTTCGAGCACAACCAGACGTTCTCGTCCAGCAACAAGAAGCTGGTGACGAACGACTTCAGCACCGAGGAGGCGACGGCGAACCGCGAGGAGACGACGCACCTGCAAGCGGGGGATAACTCCTACCGAGAGAAACAGGCCAGCTCGGACATGCGCGCCAAGCTCGAGATGAACGGCGTCAAGGCGGAGAAGGGCCTCTCCACGAGACAGGTAAGTGGCTGATGAGCGACATCACGGAGTCGCGGACCCTCGGTGCTGCTGGCTGCGTGCTGTGGTTGCTTTAGTATCGGGTTATCGGGTTTTTGTTTGGTATTTCCGCCGACTGGTAAGCACCTCGTTCGGTTCTGTGGTGTGCATTTGAATGACATGACGGCGGTTGGGGAATCCCACAAGGGCGATGGGGACACTGAATTTATTCCACAGCATTATGGCTCCCGTATTAACCCGTATCCCGTATCCCGTATCCCGTATCCCGTACCTGGAATGGCTAACAAGCTGGCGTTCTTGCTCCACGAAGCAGAACCAATATTCAGTATCGGTAGACAGGCTACTTTCATCAGTCGATTTATTCGTGAGCGCGTTGCGCCATGGTGGCGTCACGGTCTGGGTAAGATATGCAAGCAGCTCCGCTACGTGCAAACAGAGGCAGTGACGTGTCACTTGCTGCTCCGCTCCTGCGCGGTGGCTGCGGCCGTGCGGTGGCGTCATGGGGCCCAATCTGGCCGAGCGGCGATGACTGTACCAATCGGGCATCCAAACGGGGCCACGCGTCCGCCCTGCACTGTACTGTCTGAACAGCGGGCAGGAGAGTTCCAGCGAAGTGACTGAACGGCGGGCAGGAGAGTTCCAGATAAGTGACTCGCGATCAGTGATGTGAACAGTGGTGACGGCAACGAGTGACGCGGGCCAGTGATGTCAAACGCCGGCCGAGGTCATTGGATGTCTCGGCCGGGTGGAGTAGAAGCTACACCACGTGGAGAGGTCAGTGAAGGTTGCGCCGCATGGTGATGTCGGTAAGGTTATGGTGCGTGATACGAAAAGAATGCAGTTGTTGACTCGTGAGCCAATCGATACCGCATGCCCATTTAGTGCCATGACGATGTAAGGCCAAGTTCGTGACGTAGAGTCGACGAACTTACGATCATGTGAATTTATTCCGTGGTTATCATCGACATAGACATACCTACATTGCAATGTGCTTTGCTGACAACGTTTAAGAACTTGATGACACCTTGTCAGTTTGCAGTTATTTCCAGTACGGATCTCAATGCTCGTAGATTTGTCGATCCAGTGTCATGAACCTGTCCCCTCAGGACAATGCATGACGTCACGGTAAGCCACGTCGGGTCGATGACCGTAAGGGCGTGGACCGGACCCGGGCGCGGAGGCGGCGGCATTGAGGAGGGAGTTCATCGGCTCAGGTGACTCCTCAGAAGAGACTTCACCGACCACAGACGGGCACAGAAGGACTTTCGAAGGCTGATGTCTGACCAGCGTGACGTGACAAGTTGCCTTGATTGGGTGATCGGTGCATCCAGGGCTCCGTCGTGAGTCGTGACTGGCTGATCCTGTCTCGAAAGTCGGGCATCCACGCGTTACCATGGAGATGTGGCGACTTCAGCTGTGCATAGTAGGTCCTCTCGACACATACACGGATCTATGAACCACCACGGAGCTTCTTCGGCCTTAGCTATGTGAGATGGGAGAAGATGCCGCGGACGAGATGAAACATCGATTGCCGCGGACCTTTCGACGGGTCGTGTAAGCGTGCGTTGTGCAATAAAAACGACGCCGCGCGCTAATACGCAGCTCATGCAAAGCAGTGTCGTGAAAGCGGGCGACCGCCGCCGCACCGCCGGCCGTGACCGTGGCTACGTGAGAGAGATGGGTCGATTGTCGATCGGCGATCTCTCGTGCGTCATTCAGCCAAGGCTGAGTGGGGTGCAGCGGGCCCATCCGTCCTGGTTCCGTCCCGTCCCTTGTCCTGTCCCGTCCTGGTTCCGTCTCGTCCGTCTTCTCATCTTGTCATGTTCCATCCTAGTCCCATTAGGAACCTATCTGTCCCGGTCCCGAGCTGTTCAGGTCCGTCTCCCGGTCCTGTCTCCCGGTCTCATCCCAGCCCGCCTGGTCCCGGTATCATCCCTTGTACCTATACGTGCCCAGCCCACGTCGCACCCAAAGTCTGGCCCGCCTTGCACCCTCCACGCTGCGACAGATAAGTCCTTCCGGTCGATCGCCTGGACCAGCGCTGTTTGCCCATGGTCTGGCGAGTCTCAAGGTCACAGGCTGTCATCTTGACGCTCTCCAGACCGCCGAGTGACGCTCTCTCTTGACGCTCTCTGACGCTCATCTTGACGCTCTCCAGACCGCCGAGTGGCCCGGCGTTATGTACCCAAGCGAGGCAAGCTGCTGGTGCACGCGCTGAGTTGCTTGCCATGCACGATCGTCTGGGGTTTCTCGGTGTAGTGCTTTGGTTGGTGGCTGCTCTGGGAGGAAAATATGTCCTTCCTTACTGGCTGCGTGCAGGCATGGCCGTGCAGTATTTTTGCCGCTCGCCGTCGCCGTCGCCGTCGGTGTGCTGTGACTACCGTTCGATCCTAGTAACGGTAAAATTCTGCCGAGATTTAAAGATATGTCATTGGCTAGAAATTCCCCTGCATTGCGATGACTGGTGCTGAACGGTGCCCTTTGCCTTTGCACCGTTGACGGGTTTGGTAGTTGGGAGTTCCTCAGTTCCCGTGTCTTTCCCCTGCGTCGACTGACGAACAGAGGCGTGTCACATTGTCTATGTGTTCTTTGTTCGAAATACCCCTGCCAGGACCCGATATAGTCACGGCACAACAAGCCGTGCCACCTTGCAGCAGCAGCCTCCTTCTGCATTGGAATGCCACTTTGGATGCCACATTGCCACATCGGCATATCTGTTATACTTACATTGCGCCTCAGCCGCTGCCTCGCCAGTCACCGCGATAAATATAGGCCATGCGATCACTGGCGAGTGGCGACTTTGGTTTGGAACGCCCCCAGCTCAGCCAAACTAGCAGGGTCGGAGGCGCGATCTGCTTACTCTATCGTGGCGAATGGCGCTGGGCGGGTCGTCGGTGCCGGCCAGGTCGGGTGGGCCGCTGGATCTGGTATGTGGGCGGAGGGGTGGTGCGGTCGCCCGTGAATGCCGGACGGAGCCGATGTGGAGTGTGGAGTGTGGAGTGCCGGTGGAGTACCTCCCGGTTGAAGTGGATGCCGGGTTGAGTACGTGTGCAAGTGCGTGCAAAGGTGTTTGTGCTCCTGGCTTCTGAACTGAACAACGAACTGAACTGAACTGAACTGACGGTCTGAACACCTGTCCTGCTGTGAGTATGCTCCTGGTTGAACTGAACTGACGGTCTGAACCCATGTCCTGCTGTGAGTATGCTCCTGGTTGAACTGAACTGACGGTCTGAACACCTGTCCTGCTGTGAGTATGCTCCTGGTTGAACTGAACTGACGGTCTGAACCCATGTCCTGCTGTGAGTATGCTCCTGGTTGAACTGAACTGACGGTCTGAACACCTGTCCTGCTGTGAGTATGCTCCTGGTTGAACTGAACTGACGGTCTGAACCCATGTCCTGCTGTGAGTATGCTCCTGGTTGTGGCCGTGCTGCCGGCGGAGCGGAGGGCGGCCGTGCTGCCGGCGGAGCGGAGGGCGGCCGTGCTGCCGGCGGAGCGGAGGGCGGCCGTGCGGCCGTGCGGAGGGGTGTTCCCCGGCTGCTGGCGATTGTCTGCTGAATCCGCGGAGCTGAGCTGGGTTGAGCTGAGTTGAGCTGAGCTGAGCTGGATTGAGCTGAGTTGAGCTGAGCTGGGTTGAGCTGAGTTGAGCTGAGCTGAGATGAGCTGAGATGAGCTGAATTGAGTGGGTTGAGCTGAGTTGAGCTGTATTGTATTGTATTGTATTGTATAATCACGAACAATCCACACGAATGGTTTTTACAGTTCTGAGTCAATAAAGGGATAAACATGGGATAAGACATGACACATAGTAGCTGAGTTGAGTTGAGTTGAGCTGAGTTGAGCTGAGTTGAGCTGAGTTGAGCTGAATTGAGCTGAGTTGAGCTGAGTTGAGCTGAGTTGAGCTGAGTTGAGCTGAGTTGAGCTGAGCTGAGCTGAGCTGAGCTGAGCTGAGCTGAGCTGAGCTGAGCTGAGCTGAGCTGAGCTGAGCTGAGCTGAGCTGAGCTGAGTTAAGCTGAGCTGAGCTGAGTTGAGCTGAGCTGAGCTAAGTTGAGCTGAGTTGAGCTGAGTTGAGCCGAGTTGAGCCGAGTTGAGCCGAGTTGAGCTGAGTTGAGCTGAGTTGAGCTGAGCTGAGTTGAGCTGAGTTGAGCTGAGTTGAGCTGAGTTGAGCTGAGTTGAGCTGAGTTGAGCTGAGTTGAGCTGAGTTGAGCTGAGTTGAGTTGAGTTGAGCTGAGTTGAGCTGAGTTGAGTTGAACTGAGTTGAGTTGAGCTGATCTGAGTTGAACTGAGCTGAGTTGAGCTGAGTTGAGCTGAGTTGAGTTGAGCTGAGTTGAGTTGAGCTGAGTTGAGCTGAGTTGAGCTGAGTTGAGCTGAGTTGAGCTGAGTTGAGCTGAGTTGAGCTGAGTTGAGCTGAGTTGAACTGAGTTGAGTTGAGTTGAGCTGAGCTGAGTACGGGACGAGTGCCGGAGGGTGCTGAGGCACTGAGTCCAGTCGTCGGTAGCCAGTGCGTCGTGCCAGCTATACGAGCTGCAGGGTTCATGCTGTCAACAGTGCTGCAGAAAGCGTTCTCAAGACAAACTGCCAGTGAGGTTTTCCAGGTAGGCTGGGACGTCTTGTGAAGACTATTATTACCTGTGAAAGCTCCTTCTCAGAAGGAAGTCATTAATATTGGCATCCAATAGTAACAAGATTCGTCTATTGTCCGACTTCTGGGTACCAGTTTTGTTCCCACCAATCACCATACGAATCGTGTACTGGCACTAGTGCGAACCGATCCGTGGGTATACAGTAGCAGCCTTGAGTGTTCGGTTGCTCTAGCGCTGCTCAGTTACAGCTGGCACTGCCTGTTTTCGTACGTGGTTAGGCTTCTCGTGCTCCAAAGTACAGATGCCAGCATAACTCTCTGTAAATGTTTACGTTTTCACTCGGAGTCACTCGTGGACCTGTCCGATGTGACCGTGTTGATGATCAAGCGAACTGGAGCGAATCACCTTCTGTGTTCCAACTTATGTGGGCTGGACCACCCCTGGACCAGAGGAGTGGACCACCCCTATGGTCGCTGGCTCGGCTCAATCTGAAAGAACTCGCAGGAAAATGTCGTGCGGATCTTCTCAGTATCCACCGTCTACGTACGAACACTGTGCTCCTGGTTGGCTCCTCTCAGATACACAGAACGAGGAAGCGGCAATAATTAATTATGGCGAACATCAGTCACCAGTCCTCTGACCTCTAACCTCTGACCTCCCACGTCCCCAGGAGGAGCGACACATCACCACTGGTGACGTCACACACGACGAGTCGCGGTCGGCGGCCGTGGCGGGCGCCAAGATATCGACAGGGGACTTCAGCGCCGAGAAGGTGTCGATGGCGGACGACCAGCAGAGCCAGACGGTGACCTCAGTGGGTGTGGTGAACAAGGAGCAGCACAGCCACGCCGCCACGCGCTCCAAAATCACCATCAGTAAACAACAGGTACGCCGGCTGGTGTGGCCGATACCGGGGGAATAACCACGCGTTGTGGGGTGCCAAAATGTGTGGTTTGTTTTACTCAAGATATGCCAAGGTTTGATATAGATACCGAGGTGTGATAACTGATACAGCAGGTAAGCTAGCGGAAGTTGCATGGAAGAGCACAGGGCAGTGTTATTGGGTGTTTGAACTGTGAACAACCGTGGCGTTAGCTGTAGCCATTCGGGCTTTAATAATACCACTGCGACAACGACCTGATGAATATCCATTAGCATCTACCCAGAACCGAACCCGGAACTTCTGGGCTCCAAGCCACCCGCTGCTGCCAACCGAGCGCCACCGCTGTGTCGTAGCCTCCTCTTCAAAGTGACCCGCGCCGCCCCCGGCGACTAGTGACGTCACGAGGCCTTTGTTGACGTCACGCGGTCTGTCTGTCTTGGCACGCGGCGTATCGGCGTGGCGGCGGCGGGCTTCTCTGTAGTCTCGGTCGCCGAAGTGGCGGCCAGCCGTGTTCCCGGGCGTCCTTCGGCGGTTGCCAGCGTGGTTTCCCCGGGATGGTGGATGTTGACCTGGCAGCCGCGTGGGGGCGGTGACGGCGAGGGTTCCCGACATGTGCCAACGGTCTCAGACGCCCTGTGCGCCGGCGGTGGCGGCAGTATGGCTGGTGGACGCCGGGCGGACCGCGCCTCGGCCGGCTCCGGGACTGACTTGATCCGCCACACCTGACATGAACTGACATGTCTTGTCTGATCTGACCTGACCTGACCTGACCTGGCCGGCAGGGAGTGACAACGCCGACCAGCCCGGCGGTGTCGCAGGCCGTGGAGGAGCTGGAGCGGCTGGGGCGTAGTTCGGACCCTTTGGAGGCGGCGCGAGTGCTGAACCGCTGCTCACAGCAGGTCTCCCAACTCCTGCGCGGCGTCAATGCGTTCTCCGCCTCCCAGCCGCAGCAGAAAGCCAACGTGATCGACCAGATGGACGCAGTGATGACGCGCGCCTGGACGGTGCCATCCTACGGCCAGGAGCTGGGCAACTCGCTGTGTAACGTGATCAGGGACAGCGGCGGGCTGGACGTGCTGATTAGCTCGGTCAACACGGGCAGCAAGGAGATGGACCTGAAGAGCGCGCGCGTGCTCGGCCACTGCATGACGACCGAGAACCGGCAGTACGTGGTGGAGCGGGGGCTGGACAGCGTGGTGAAGACGGCGTGCCGCACCTGCTCCGAGAAGTCGGACGAGGAGGAGTCGCGCGTCGGCTCCACCCTCCTCGAGAACCTGTTCAAACACAGCGAGGACACGTGCAGTGATGTGGTGCGTATGGGCGGGCTGGATGCGGTCATCGCCCAGTGCAAGAACAAGGACGTTGAGACGCTGCGGCACTGCGCGTCGGCGCTGGCCAACCTGGCGCTATACGGCGGTCCGGAGAACCAGCAGGCGATGATGCAGCGGGAAGTTCCCACCTGGCTCTTCCCGCTCGCCTTCCACAACGACGACAACATCAAGTACTACGCATGCCTGGCCATCGCCTCGATGGTGGCGAACAAGCAGATTGAGGCGGCCGTGCTCAAGTCGGGCACGCTCGAGCTCGTCGACCCGTTCGTGACCTCGCATGACCCGAATGAGTTCTCCAAGTCAACCGTGGCGCACGTCAAGGGCCAGTCCAAGAACTGGCTGCGGCGGCTGGTGCCGGTGCTCTTCTCTAAGCGCGAGGAAGCGCGCAAGCTGGCTGCGTTCCACTTCTGCATGGAAGCGGGGGTGAAAGTGCGTCAGGGATGTCCGGAGATCTTCGAGGAGATCGGCGCCATCGAGCCGCTGAAGCAGGTGGCCAGCTCGCCGAATGCGGTGGCCAGCAAGTACGCTGCGCAGGCACTGCGCGTGCTCGGTCAGGAGGTGCCTCACAAGCTCAGCCAGCAGGTGCCGCTCTGGAGCGTCCGGGACGTCAAGGAGTGGGTCAAACAGGTCAGTGACGCATGGTGGACGGGGACGGGTGGGATGGAGGGAGAGATCGTGCTGCATCTTGACGTCGGCGCCGATTTGACGTTCAACTGGTCTTCTGCGTCAGAGATGGTGAAGTGTTATCACTCGTTGTCAGGCCTCAGGGACAAACGTTCGTGCTGGCTATACCTTTAGTCTGGAGCATACATTGCAAGTAACGAGTATGGCACCCATCTCGTTTGCTTTGAGTCTGTTACCACTTACCAGTGTAGTTCACGTAACATTACCTGCCTCACACAACACGTAAAATATTGTAAAAAGGCAATAGTCTATGTTATCCATGTAATCGGTTTAAGAATTGTTAAGATATTTCCAACTGTGTTTGTGTTCATTCATTTAACGGATTGCTGTTATACGACTTATACCGGGTCCGATAGTGTGGCTTATCTGGCGGTTTTTACGTGTTGGTTTGGCGGCGCCGTTGGATCACACGCGGCGCTATTGATACGTCCTGCATTATTGCACGAAGTGCTGACAATGTCTCCAAGACAAATATCGTAAGCAACTGATAATCGCACAATCACCTTTTGCACATGACTGCAAAGACTCCGTGCATGACCGGTTACATGCGAGCAAGGCACTGGGAAGGAACTTGAGCTTAGCGACGTATGTTAACTGCAACGCGATTCGAGAACCCTTTTTGGAGGCAATTGACAATGACTGACGATCTTACTACATGACTAAGAGTTTTGGTACTGGATGACCTTTGCATTTGTTCTCAGGTCAATTTTGAGTGTACATAAAACAGGACTGTCTTTGACGTTTAGCACACTTACATTAAGCTTTACATCGACCAGACCCCTCAGCGAATTATTAGTCCACTACAGTTCAGCCCGCATCTTTTTGCAACCCCGTGTGTAACACCCAGTACGTCATGTCTTTCAGATCGACTTTTCCGTCTTCGCCGAGGCTTTCGAGGAGTCTCGTGTGGACGGTGACCTCCTGCTACGCATGTCGGAGAACATGCTGAAGGACGACATCGGTATCGCCAACGGCATCCTGCGTACGCGCTTCATGCGCGAGCTCAACAATCTGAAGAAGATGGCGGACTATGCCAGCTGTGACTTCACCGGGCTGAATGACTTCCTGCGGGAAATCGGGCAGGAGCTCAGCGTCTACACCTACCTGATGCTGTCGTCAGGAGTCGACAAGGACTACCTCAGGTGGGTTGACCCGGTGACCCGGTGACACCCCAGTGACGACACCCTGGTGACGTTGTCACTTGGCAACATGGTGACATGTCATGGTGTGTTTCCTGGTGACACGTTAGCATGCCATGACGCGTTTCCTGTGGTTGTGTTTGTGTTGTCCTGTGGCTCAGCGCGGCAGCGGCGGGCGGCGGGCGGCGGGCGGTCTAGGTTGACACGAAGCGGGTCGGCAGGGTAAACACTCACGGGCGCGAGAGCGGGGTCTGTTTGGAGCCGGGGTGGACTGCGCGCTTCCGGCGGCTGGTGGGGATGTCGTCTGGACGACCTTGGGACCGGATGTCCAGTCGGATGTCCAGTATGATGTCCAGTGGTTTGCTGGACCTGTTGTCCCGATTTCCTGTGATTTGCTGGGCCTGTTGTCCCGATGTCCAGTGGTTTGCTGGACCTGTTGTCCCAATCTCCTGTGATTTGCTGGACCTGTTGCCCGATGTCTAGTGATTTGTCCGATAGGATATCCGCATGTCCGCTTTCGATGTCACATTATCACATGAGTTGTCTTATGTGATCGATCTCGTTCGTCCTGACAGGTTCCTCACCGATGACCAGCTGCTGCATGAATGCAGTATATTCAACTCGATACATCGGCTCCAAATCCAGCAGGCTATCAAACGTGAGCATATCCTTCTTTTTCTTAAAATCGTTCACTGCTGTAGATTATTGCATGGATAAGACGTCCTATGCCTGCGACATTCGGTGAGTTGGTCGAGTTCCGACGTCCATAGCCAAATCGAGCTGCATGATACTGTCGTCGCGGTGTTTTGCCTTACCATTCAACCCTGTACGGACTGCGGCACGCCGACCCTGTAACAACTTCTATCGACGGAAACACGTGACTGTGACCCGTGGACGGGCACTAGAACCGTGACAGTCACGTGACGTGACTCAACCCTGAGACTTTGTTTGTAGTTTATGTGCTATATATAGTGGTGGTACTTACAAGCATGCTGTTCACGACTGCGATGTTAGGGCAGTGTATTCGACCCAGGCAGCATGGTTTCCCGGCACTGCATCAATCGAGTCATTGCGGCGACTCGTGCAGTGTTAGGTGCTGAATGCTATTTGTTTGTGGTAACTAAGCAACGGAAAGCTTGTCCTCGCCTGCTAACCATGACGATAACACGTGCCAAATGAGGATCATTCGAGACATGTCACGACACATTATTTGTAATGCCAGTCAATTGTGTTTTGACCGAATGCAGTCACCGAAGGTAGGGGATCCCTTCCCAATCATTGTGCGGACACAGGCCTGTATATAGGTTGATTTCCGTCTGACTCATGTCGAGTAGCGTCACGCTTCATGCTTGTGTTTATTCCGTCACCGTCATTTCACGAGCATCACTCTGTGTCGGTAACGTGACCGTTCTCAATTGTGCAGACGAGTCGGCGCCACCAGAGCCGGAGGACGACATGAGTAAAACGCTCGACTGCTTCATTTCGTACCGGCGCTCCAACGGCTCCCAGCTGGCCTCGCTGCTCAAGGTGCATCTCACACTGCGCGGCTTCTCCGTCTTCATCGACGTCGAGCGGCTGGAAGCCGGCAAGTTCGACAACAACCTGCTCAACTCGATCCGGCAGGCCAAGAACTTCATCCTGGTGCTGACGCCGTCCGCGCTGGACCGCTGCATACAGGACTACGACCAGAAGGACTGGGTGCACAAGGTCAGTGGGCAGAGAGAGAGAGACTGGGTGCACAAGGTTGGTGACAGAGGGACGGGTTGCAAAGGACAGACTCGCAGCAGCGTTGCTAAGTGTACAGAACAATGTGAGTGTTGAATTGGGGAAATTCGAAAACAGTGGAAATTACTGGAAAGCTTGACATCACAAGATTTACAGCACACGTTACGTATGCCAGCGAGTTCTGAGTATCCAGACAAACATATTGTCTTTGGCGTCGGCCAGACCATAGTATGTTGCTAAGCTGGGGCACATTTCTGCTAATTCCAGATATATCGCAGACGTATCGCGTGACAATGGTGTGGAGTGAAGCGTGTTGTCGCGTAAAATGCGTTTGATCTTTTGTTTTCGGTTCGACCTCGACTGTTGTTGGCTTTTCCAGTCTCATGCCACATTCCGTAGTAGGGACAATAAGCTATACCCTAAACGCTCGCGTGACATTATATAAAACAATAGAGCAGAACCGGTGGGACGCTTGCTATTTCCCTGTGTTCTATAGCCGTTTTTGGGCAGTTTAAGGTGCTGTTAGTCATCAAATTTTGTGGGGTGAGGTCATGTTTAGTATTTTGCTGAGTCACATGTGTTTTCGACGTGCGTTTTTTTTCTCGTTGGTAGGTTTATTGGCAGTGTTGGCATGACTTTGACCTACTTGACACGCACATCGTGCTTGTTAAGTTACTGATTAAGTTCATGCATTTTTCATTTTCTTTTGTCGGCTGATATATCTGCAAAAGCCTGCCTGTTGAGAGTGATTTCTATTGACGATCTGTTTTCTGTTTTCTTTTCTTTTTCAGGAGGTTTGTGCGGCGCTACAGTCCAAGTGCAATATCATTCCAATAATCGATAACTTCCAGTGGCCGGAGGCGGAGGAGTTACCGGAGGACATGCGTTCCATCGTCACCTTCAACGGCGTCAGGTAGGTGATGCTTCCAGGAGCTGCGTCTATGGAACACGTGGGCCAACCAGAGAGTTTCTTCCCTTCATTTAGGGTACCGTGGGGGAGGTGGAGTTTCTTCCCTTCATTTAGGGTACCGTGGGGGAGGTGGAGTTTCTTCCCTTCATTTAGGGTACCGTGGGGAGGTGGAGTTTCTTCCCTTCATTTAGGGTACCGTGGGGAGGTGGAGTTTATTCCCTTCATTTAGGGTACCGTGGGAAGGTGGAGTTTCTTCCCTTCATTTAGGGTACCGTGGGAGAGGTGGAGTTTCTTCCCTTCATTTAGGGTACCGTGGGGAGGTGGAGTTTCTTCCCTTCATTTAGGGTACCGTGGGGAGGTGGAGTTTCTTCCCTTCATTTAGGGTACCATGGGGAGGTGGAGTTTCTTCCCTTCATTTAGGGTACCGTGGGGGAGGTGGAGTTTCTTCCCTTCATTTAGGGTACCGTGGGGGAGGTGGACGGGGCAGTCATGATGCCGTTCCAATGGGTGGTTCGACTTTTCCTGGAATGTGTTTGTGTTGGTGGCCTGTAGTGCCTCGCCAGCACAATGGACAGCTCGTGATTTCCTCCAAACTACAGAGGCCAGTGTTATATTCTTCCATCGGCATTGTCTGAACCGCTGGTATGAATACTGTTCTTACACCGGAGAATGCTTGTGTGCAGGCTATTTCAGTGTCAGATTTGCGATTGTGTGCAAAATAGATTGTTCAATTGTTCGTGACATCGCTATCCGAAACAGGGCAGTCCCGTGAGCGGTCAACGGCAAATGTTTGCCATTCCCCAGGGCTTGGTGTAGCAGTGTTGTAACCGGCTGCCCTACAGCTTGTACCGCACCATCCGCTGCCGCGCGACTCGCGCGCCATCTATCCACCGCTCCACTAACCTCGACCTCTTCCCGCTCCCGCCAGCTGGATCCACGACTACCAGGACGCGTGTGTGGACAAGCTGGAGCGGTTCATCCGCGGCGAAGTGGAGCGCGCCGACGGCCGGTACGTGGGCTCGGCTACTGGGCCGGCCACACCGTCCACCCGGCCGCTGGCGCACGCCTTCCAACGCACGCAGAGCTCCGACTCGGCTCGAGACGTGTAACGCAGGTATGCTGCGTGCATGCCACCGGCCGCGGTGGACGGTAGGCCCGGTAAAGCCTCCGTCCTGTCTCCGATGCGCCGGCGCCGCCGCCGCCGGGCGCGCCGCTGCATCCTCACGAGCACGCATGCCGGCTCACGTTCTGTTGAGTTTCGGTCGTTTTGATTTGCACTCACGCACTGGATCATTTCGGGTCGCGGCGGTGATGTACAGTGCTTGCGGTTTAGTTGCATGGTGGTTGTAGCTCCCCCGTCCGGATATGGTGTGTGCCCCGTGTGTTTTGAGGGCGATAACCCCCGGTCGCGGCCCTAACACCGTGACTCTGGTCCTGCTGCGCAGGCGCAGACAGCTGACTAACCCTGGACGACGCACTCGCAGCAGGTAGACTCGCCTAGACCTCGGCTCTGTAGTGGTGGCCGCGGCCGACCCGGCCCGACCCAGCACCCGCTGTGCAGGGTCTTACTACTACCACCGACCAACGGCTAACGCTCACCGGCCTCGGCCACCGGTGACCGGTCACCGGTCACCGGTCACCGGCCAACGGTCACCGGTCACCGGTCACCGGTCACCAATCACCGGTCACCGGCCACCGGTCACCGGTCACCGGTCACCGGTCACCGGTCACCGGTCACCGGTCACCGGTCACCGGTCACCGGTCACCGGTCACCGGTCACCGGTCACCGGTCACCGGTCACCGGTCACCGGTCACCGGTCACCGGTCACCGGTCACCGGCCACCGGCCACCGGCCACCGGCCACCGGCCACCGGCCACCGGCCACCGGCCACCGGCCACCGGCCACCGGCCACCGGCCACCGGTCACCGGTCACCGGTCACCGGTCACCGGTCACCGATCACCGGTCACCGATCACCGGTCACCGGTCACCGGTCACCGGTCACCGGTCACCGGTCACCGGTCACCGGTCACCGGTCACCGGTCACCGGTCACCGGCCACCGGCCACCGGCCACCGGCCACCGGCCACCGGCCACTAGCACCAGCTACCGGTCACCGGCCACCGGCCACCGGCCACTAGCACCAGCTACCAGCAGCTCCTCGCAGCAGCCGGTCACTAGGAGCCGCTAGCAGCACAGCACCGTCTCCTCGGGCGCCGCTGTCGCGCCGCAGCTCAACTGTCTGGATCCCGGATGGGCGTTTGAGCTTCGAGAAAATATTTACTGGATAGTTGTGAAATTGATATAGGATCACTGTGGATGATTCTGTCGAGCTCTTAGTTATTGGACGATTCCTTTGCAAAGAAAGCTTTCAATCGCTATGTGATTTTCAATCAGTAAAAATGCCGTGTGGTTTGCTAGTCCGGGAAAGTTATCCTTATTTCATTTGTATTGTCAATCTATTCTACTTGCACAAAAGTGGTGTTCTCGTTTGGGATCCAGTCGGTTGGCATACATCCTACTGATTTAATACTAATTCTGAGGGGAGGGGTGCATGTTTGGTGTTGGATGAAAATAAACGCTTAAAGGGATAGTAGAGATAAATTATGAATGCACTGTTCACTTGGCAACTATCTTATAGTTCAGATAAGCAGATTCTTGCGCAGATCATGCTTACTTTTGTCCATTCCGTCCTTGTGTCTCAATGGTTCTGGTATGGTGGCGAGGTGAAGCAATATGTGACTTAGGTACAATGTCCCTGCATTTTAGCGTGTCATACTTAGTTGCATGTGCCTTATGCCCTAGCAATGCAAATGATCTGCTTCTTGCTCTGGTACAGAGGCTTACGGTGTCGGTTGTAGTTGCGTTTCCCTGCCGCTCTGTGCTTCCCTGAGTCGCCGAAAGCTTGCCGTGCCCCACCTCTCCCCCTGTCCACGTCTCCCCTCCCTCCCCTGACGTCGTCCCTGTGTCTTACCGCAGGTCGCTGCTGTCTCCGCGTCCGTACCACAGTCCTCTGATTGGGGGCATTCAGCACCCGAGCCGGCCCGGCTCGCGGTGCCAGAGCCCGGGCCGTCTGACTCCAGTCGCCTCTCCTCTGCCGCGCCGGCCGCGTCGCTACCAGCACCGGCTCGACGTGTCTGCGGCGGCGATGGCGCGGAGTCGGAGTGTGGATGCGATCCTGGGCTCGGGCCGTCGCGCCCGCCGGCCGCCCGACCGCGGAGAGTCGGAGGGCAGCTGCCAGGGCAGCGGCGAAGGCAGCGCCACCGGCAGCGCCAACGGCAGTCTGCCCAAGAGCCCGCCGCAGAGCCGCGAGGGAACACCGCCCAGCGTCACCGACGGGCTGTCCTCAGAGGACGGGCTGGACGAGGTGGACCTGCCGCCGATGAACGGGCGTTCCTCGGAGGAGGAGGAGGGGGAGGAGGGTCGCCGCCTCCCTCTGACGGTCCCCACTGAGGATCCTCCTGCTCGCCGCGGCAGCCAGCACCGCTCCACGTCTCTGGCCTCGTACGAGGACGCCTTCAAAGCGGAACAGCTGGACCCTCGTGCTGGGGAGGACATGCCGCGACCGGTGGAGGCGTTCGGCCCAGCTGCGAAGCCCGCGAATGACATACTGCGGCTGTCTGTGCCCCCGGCGGAGCCAGCTCCCGGCCCGGAGGAACGTTCCTCCCAGCCGAGGACGCTGCCGCGGTCCAGCCGGTTCGGCCGCAGCCGCCAGCCGCCCAAACTGACGCTGAGCGCGCCTTCGCCCGACTCGCCAAAGTCGCTGCCGTCGCCGTCGCTGTCGCCGTCCCTGTCGCCGTCGCCCGGCTCGGAGCGAGAGCCATCTACCGGCTCGCGCAGCAGCAGAACTTCCGACATCTCCCGCCAGAACCGGCTGCGCAAGTCGAACCTGGTGGAGCGGGCGTTCACCAAGGTTCGCTCGAAGATTACCAAAGAGAACAAATAGCCAGATGACCGTTGTGCCTGTTCGCCGCGGCGTCGCGCCTCCTCATCGCTTGTCGTCAGCGAATCGAGCGCCGACTGCGCTGATTCCCAGTCAGGGCGCCGGCGCCCAGCGGCGCCCGAGGCGATTTTATCGTTGATACGATGCCCTCCTTCCCGTGTATGTTTTGGTGTTTTGCGCTACCAGACGATTGCGACACCGAATGGTAATCGTAAAGCTATGATGCTTTTATTATTTGACTCGAATGTTTGATCAACTATTGTGACTGATTGCGCGGAGACGTTACGCGCGAAGGCGGAACAAACTGCTGGCGCGCGCGGAGTGACGCAGCAGCTGGTGGAGAGGGCGGTGGGACGCGCGTGGTCGCCAGTGTCAGCCGCCGGTAGTCGTCTCAGCTATCCTCACTCATGTGAGTCACGACGACAGCACTGTCGTCGTGACGCGTCCCCATGTGTTTCACCATGTGACCTGTCATTCTCATCACAACCCCAGCCGGGCCTGTTATATCATCATGAAATTAATATCAAATCGTAATGTATATGTTGATTTTGTACAAGGTGTGTTTCGGCTACAGCCATCTTCGGAAGAGCACAGGCGGACGGAGACAACGAAGAGAAATGGCACGACTAATTGATGAAACTAGAAACAGCTTTAATCAAATCAGCTTGGCTATTTAAATTGTGCGAGTTATCTGTAAAACAAATTTACCGCAGTGTAAAACTGTGGGAGTTTCGTGAATTGAAGAACACTGCCCATGTGGTTTACCCGTATTTGGAAACCGAAAAAGCGCAGATATAATCAGTTGCTGGCTATTTGCGGTCGTCTCATAGCGCAGTGTGGAGCAGTTGCCAAGTTGGCATGATACACAAGTAAAATTTATATTTTATTACTAATTATTCAGCTTTCTTGAGCTTGTCATTTGTATATCACCAAAAGTGCAAGACGCTGGTCGCGTCTACGGACGTATACCTATTCTGGTGGCTCTCGGTGCTGGCGCTCGTCGGTACTCGCCGCACTTCTACATTCTATATTACTCGAGACGATGACATAGCATGCCATGACACGAGACTGCTGGACGGGGAACACCGCCTGGGCCGGGCGGGCCTCCCGCATTTGGTTGTTTTGTTTGGTTTGTGGACCAAGCACCATATCCTCTTGAGACCAAGGCGCTAACTGGAACTCTCACCCAGGCACATAGCCAAGATTTCGTCCAGGTGCGGGGGGCGGCGCCTCGAAAGGGCCCCCTTCCTGAGCGTTGAAAGGGCCCCTTCCCAAGCGTTGAAAGGGCCAAACAAAACAGATCAAAAGGCACGTTACAGGGATGGAGAATGCAGTATGAAAGGTATGGTATAGGCCATACCAACTTTTAGAAGCTGGAGTTAGCAAATTGCCATATCAACTTTGCAACCAGCGACACCAATTTCGAATCAGCTATACCAACTTCGAATATTTTTTAGGCTCAAGACCTGGAACTCTTAAATTGCGCCCATTGCGCATGCGGTATTATTGTGCATTATTGTGTGTGCGGTAAAAAAGTGTTAAAGCGAACTATTTTGCCCAATTATATAGGAAAGTAGCAACATAACACATAAATGCGCCGAGAAACGGCACTATTTTGTTTTCTAACCCGCATATAATTGAATTTGTACTTAAATTGCGCCGCGGAGTAGCGCGAAAATTTGGCGTTTTATTCCCTGGACAACTGCATTCTTACTGTTGAAAGGCACAGGGTCCCTTCAGATCGTCTAGGCGCCCCTCCGACATTTTTAACGCTCTTCCGACCTGCTCAAGGACTCATCTGGGATCCGCGAAAAGACATGATGTGGAGTGGGAGATATGGATTAAATACAAATTGGACTCCACAATACAAATATTAAAATTGGAGCTTTCGGTTATATTGTAACACCCTTCGTTAGCGATTAAGAGGCATTCGGTAACAGGTCAAAGACGAGCAATGACCGAATGCCTCTTACTCGGTGACGAAGGGTGTTACAATATACCCGAAAGCTCCGATTTTATTTTGTATCGTGGAGTAAGTCCTCTTTATATTTACTCTTCATCTGGGATCTCTACGTACTTTGGGCCCTTACGGTCTGACCAGGGACTCCACTGACCTTTCAAGAAGCCCCTCTTGTGTGTCAAAGGCCTGTTCGGCCTGTACAGGAATATCAGGAGCCCCTCCGACCTGCCCAGAGGCCCCTCCAGTCTGGCTAGGAACTCATCCGGCATGTTCAAGGATCCTTCTGACCGGCCCAGGGGCCCTTTCGGTCTAGCCAGGGGCCCCTCTGACTTGCCCAGGAGCCCCTCCGATCTGCCCAGAGACTCTTCTGGTCGGACTGCGCTGGCTGTTTTGTCGCCTTGCGACATGCACCGAGGGCACTTCGATCTGCCCTGGGACCCCTCCATGCCGACTAGGGGCCAATTCGGGATGTTCACGGGCCCCTCTGACCCACCCAGGGGCCCTTAAGGTCTGGTCAGGGGCCGACATGCACAGGACTCTTTTGAACGTTCAAGGGGCCCTCCAGTCTTTCAGAGAGGGCCATCAATGGTGGCCCTAAAGAGCCTCTGAAGTGCTCTAAACTCTCTAAAGACACCGCTTCGCATGGTAAAGAGCCCATGATACCGCGCTTCGCGCGGTCTCATCGGCCCTTTTCGTCGCGCGCAGCGCGCCGAAAACGGCCCCCTGGCATCCAGGGGGGAGGGTGGGAGGAGGGGAGGGAGGCCAGTGGAGGGGGGGGGGGATCTCGCGGAGGGGGAGCCGTGGGAGGGAGGTTAGTGGTTCGCGGGTCGTCCACCTATGTATGCTATGACCGTGGCCGTCCACGGAGGCGGTGGTGACGATGGTTGAAGAAGGAACTGCAGCGAAGTGTCTAAAGTCGACGGAGGAGGTGGAGAACACACAACATCAAGAGATGAGCGCACAGGCGGAAACAACAGCAAACAACACGGTTGCCGTCAAAGGTAAGCGAGCCACATTCCCCTGGGCAATATTTACTTTCGCTACGGCATCAGCTATATGCATGCATTTAGCATTGTCTGAGTTTGCAATGTTCTGATGACAAATCTCAATACGAAACTTGCACGCTGCGTCGGTAAAATAATTTCAACCAGAATCAGGCCTGAGCTGCTGCAAGCCGACTGTCCTCCATTCGCCGTCCTTGGCCCTCCTTTGCTCGTCTGCGTCACCTCCGCCTACGTTCAGCACTGACGGCTGCACCTGCAGGCCATGGGCTGGTTAGAAGGGTGTATGTGCTGAGTGTGACGTGTGTACTGTGTGTCTGGTCGCGTGGCCATGGCTCGTGCTCCTGGATGCCGTCAGTGTATTGCGCCGGCCGCCGACACTGATAAAACACAGCAGACAGGTCTGTGTGCTTAGTGATGACTAACAGGGATGATTTGCATGAAAATATAGCTCCTCCTACCTAGCTTTCATGTTAAGACGTTTTGCAAGATAATCGTGTTAAGCAAGAGATAGGTAATGATGAATGGTTAAAAAAGCAATGTTGCATTACAGTGTAACAGTGATTTTGTTCCCGTGAAGCAAACCTTATTTTCTAATATAGCGCAGGTCTAAAAACCACTAAAACGACCAATGATATTGTTCACACTTTGTTTTGTGAAAATAACACCGAAGTGACCTCAAACCACCAGATCATGGGGGTAATATGAAACGCTGAACACGAATGTGACATCAGTTTTGCTGTATCGGATCGAGTTTTTGATAGCCAATATAGCTGTGTGGACGAGCGCAACAAAATTCAGTTTGTGGCCGAGACGAAGTCGAGGCCTCAAACTGTGAATTTTGGAGCACGAGTCCACAAAGCGATTTATGTGAGCAGCTGCAGCACGCGATAGATACAAATCAAGTCTGGCAATTTTAATTCAAGTCTGGCTTAGTCACGTCACGTTGTTATAGGGCCTTGAGTCACGTGATATATAGTCCAAAAACTGCAGGTCACGTGACCTACAGTCCACAAACTCTCCTGTTTGTGGACTCCCGCCCACAAATAAATATGTTTTAAGCTTTTTCACAAAAGCGCATGAGTCAATGGTGAACAAACTTCAGCTGTTCACTAACTCCAGTTTGTGGACTCCCGCCCACAAATAATTTTTTTAAGCATTTTCACAAAAGCAGGTGAGTCAATGGTGAACAAACTTCAGCTGTACACTAACGCACTCATGGGTGGAGAATTGTTTTCGAAATTGCCCCGGCTGAGGCCTGAAGACAGGGGCGCAACCAAGGGGGCCTAGTGGGCACGTGGTGGGGGGGGGGGGGGGGGGTCCGTGAAGATAGCGACGGATTCGGATTCGAATTCAGCGTCGAGTAGCGATTTGTTTCAAAATGTGGGAACAGGTCAATTAGGTCACACTGATCACGAAAATTACATTCATTTGGACATTCAAGGTCATCTTCGAAATCATTTTCAAGGTGAAAGGACGGGTGGCTCAAAACGACCCGAAACTGGCGTCCAGTCGCCAAAATAATGGCCCCATTCGATTCCTCGGGTAAATATCTAGCCGCATCCTTCGCAACCTCACTCGTGACAAATGACCTTGACCCTCATTTTCAAGGTCAAAGGACGGGTGGCTCAAAACGACCTGAATGTATTGTCCATCGCAAAAATAATGGTCTCATTCGATTCCTCGGGTCAATATAACCGCAGTCTAGCCGCAGTCTTCGCAACCTCACTCCTGGAAAATGACCTTGGCCCTCATTTTCAGGGTCAAAGCACCGGCTTAATCCGGCTTAAAACAACCCGAAGTTATTGACCGATCGCTAACAAAATGGTCTTATTCGTTATCTCCTCGGGTTAATATCTAACCGTAGCCTTCACAACCTCACTCGTGGCAAGTCACATTGACCCTCAATTTCAAGGCTCAAAACGACCCGAAGTTATTGTCCGATCGCCATTGACCTTGAAATTAAGGGTCAAGGTCATTTACCACGAGTGAGGTTGCGAAGGTTGCGGCTAGATATTGACCCGAGGAATCGAATGAGACCATTATTTTTGCGAGCGGACAATAACTTCGGGTCGTTTTGAGCCTCCCGTCCTTTGACCTTAAAAATGACCTTGAGGATGACATTGAATGTCAAAAAGAATGTAATTTTCGTGATCAGCGTGCCCCAATTGACCTGTTACCACATTTTGAAGCGAATCGCTATCATAGGCGTACACAAGGGGGGGGGCGGCAAACGGGGCAATTCCCCCCCCCCCCTGAAGGTCTGTGTCCCTTAGGTCGAAAAAATGAATGATTTTTTGATTTTTTACGGCTGAGCCGATTGTGTTCGAATTTGGCGTGTGGTTAGGGTTCTCTCAGCCGCCGCCTTCCACAAGTCAGGGATAGGGTGCCTCAGCACGTGCGCACGTGCAAACCCCTATTCCATATCTCAGGAACGGCTGAGACGATTTTGTTCAAATTTGGTGTGCGGTTAGGGACCTCTCAGCCGCCACTTTTCCACAAGTCATGGGTGGGGTGCCTCTGCACGTGCGCACGTGCGCACTCTTTGTGTATCTCAGAAGCTACTTACCCGATGGAGTTGAAATTGGCCACACATTTCCTTCGCGCTCGCTCGTTCATCGCCAACTACGGCGCCTTACTGGTTATATTTTGTAATGGTTCCTTTTTTTTCTTTTCAAAAATGGTCCTTATATACATCGCGCCAATTCAGGACAGAAGGTCGTAAATTATTAATTTTATGGTGTGCGTTATTGGTCTGCGCATGCTCCATGCAGTGCTGGCACTTTCAAACGGTACGGTATAACATATATGCGCCGCATTCCTTCGCCAAAAAGTCAAATATCTTCGGCGGGAGAGTCTTTTGAGCCAAGAAAAGTTGCAGATAAGGATTTCTCAACACGGGCTACAAAACTGCCATTTCAGTTCAAACCCACATGTTGAAGGTGAACTATTTCCTTTGAAGAAAATGTTTCACCTTTCTGAAAGTTGTCAGATATATACTGGTTGTAGTCAAAAATATGAAGTATACCTCCGAAAATCAAATATACCTCCATTTTTTTTAGTTTTTGCCCCCTTGTTGCCCTCCTATCAAATATTTAGGAAAATAATTTTTACCGAGCGGGCGTGAAGCGCCCGTGAGGTTTCTCGTCAACGTACTAGACAAATTTTCATTTGACCCGGCCCCAACCGGCCCGAACCGGCCCGAACCAGCCCGACCCGGCCCGACCCGGCCCGACCCAGCCATACAGACACTTTTAGGAAGCTAGTAACTTTGCAACCACTGCTCAGATTGAGATCGGGTTTTCACCATTGGATAGGACCATCAAATACATTTTGATTTTGGTATGGTGCGTTCTGATAGGGGTGGTACCACAGCGCGTGGCACACGCAAACGTCGAAATGAACACAAATAATTATTGATCAAAAATGACATTATTAATATCAGCATTAATTTTGTATACGCTGAAGCATGCAGCGCTCAGGACGTACTCACTTTTGGTGGATTCGAGAAAGGAGATAATGAACAATTTAATAAAACTTAATTTGTATGTTGACATGCATGGAGGCCTATAAATTTGTATGGAGGACTAAAAGGACTAAAGGAACTATGGTTACTACCACTTGTGCTCCCGTACCGTTTCATATGTCAAACCTGTTTTAGCTTTACCAAAGCGCGCCCGCTCGGTCATCGCCCAAAAAAGGCGTTTTACTGGTTTAATAAATGTAGCTCGTGTTGAGGGGAATCGAACGCCGTTTTTTTTTTTAATCGGACGGGTGGATCTCGAGATCTCCGGGGGGATGCCGCCCCCCCCCCCCCCCCCCCCCCCCTGCCACTACTAGGGGTAGCCAGGAGCCTGCTACTAATAGGGTTAACTAGAAGAAAATAAAATGCGCCTGTTCTGTCTGGGACGCCCAGTAGTTGATTTCGTGAGATGCCATTCTGAACGCAGATATTAAAGGGAAATAATGGCCTTTTGATTTTGTTAGCAACAATTTCTTTGGCTACCGTTATGGTATTGAAATGATGTGATCTAAATTTAAGAATAAAATAAAATTATTCCCTAATTAAAAGTTGGAAGTGTGGGAAAATCATGATCGGTATTTTCCCTCCACTATTGGAAAGCAACACATGTATTTTTGACACACGCTTTTGTATTAATCTGTTCAACGTTGTTGAATGGGCACTTCTAAACAAATCGCCGACACTAAATAGGTCGCCGTCGATCTGCATCGACGAGCTTCCGATTTAATTGCCAGTTTTTCAATGGTTGGTAATTGTAAAGGATGGGCGGGTATATAATCACAACAAGCAGAACGCAAAATATATTTTTGCACACCATTGCGTAAAACAGCAATACGGGAAAAGCCCGGAGTTTGATGGAAACCGAAGCATTCTTGCAAGAACCGTTCGTTTAAAGTGTGGAACGCTTATCAAGGTTAACTTGAAATATCTCCCGGAATAAATGTTTATATGCAAAATGCGATGAATTTACATCATATTTTGGCCTCGTCTGTCGATTTCAAGTGCTAACTCCATTGTTGTGGGAAAAGGTCATTATTTCCTTTTAACACGCGCCTTGGAGGGGTGGGACGAAATCCGCCCACCCCTCCGGTTTTTCGAGGATCAGGATAGCGCAAAAACGGCAGCGCGCAGTGCCACCGTTTTTTGCATACCTGTTCGGAAATAAACTACCCACATTATGTCAAATTCGTGATCTCGGGTCACCTCAGGTCAGGTCACCGGTCACGTGATGACCCCACCTCTAAAACGTTTGCGGTAGTACCGCAGCCACAGTTTTAGGCCGATAGGTTGCAATCTTTCAAAACTTGATAATATTTTAGATACCTACAATTTGTTTATCTCGGATTTTTTTCTTCTTCTATCGTTGACAATGTCAGGTCAATTTTGTGACCGCCAACACTGTTTTGTCAATAACTATCGACATAATGCAGATAGAGAAGTGAACAAGGAACCAATGTGTTTGTCTCGTTGAGACACGTCTCCCAATATGCAACATTACCTGCTTGGGTTGCCACTTGACCTTGACCTGAGGTAATTTTTTTAGGTGACCTAACCTAGTCAACATAAATATCATTCAAAGCGCCTTGGCGAGAAAAAGACGATGGCGTCAAACGTATTGCTTTATCTTTATTAGGTAAAAAGTGATTATAAAAAAAAACAGTTTGGCAAAAATATTTTATTTGACATTTGATGACCTCTGGAGCCTAAACTATTGCCCTGAGCTCAAATCTGAGGACACCTTAGCGATTACATTTTTCAAGGGATTTCCATTGTTTGTTTTTTCGTTCGTCCCTAGCTATCATAGTTCATGTAATATCTGTGGGTTTCTGGAGCGAAGTCCTAAAACTGGAAATCACCTTTGGTGGACTCTGTTGAACTCAATATTAAGCTGACCTAAACAAAAGATCGATTACTTTCGATAGAGCTTGTCCCGAGCTATCTAACGCCGTTTTCAGCTTGTCGCTACGTTGCGTGGTTTTCGAGATCATAGGGGGGGCGAAATCCTCCCCCCCAGGGCGTGTAATTCTCAGAAGCCCTCCAGGGCGCGTGTTAAAGGGAATGTTTCACCTTTCTGAAAGTTGTCAAATATACGCTGGTTTTAGTCGAAAATATGAAGTAAGTGCTGCTGAAAACGATGGTGATATTGTTTTCTCTCGAAGAGTCACTTAACTTTATACAATTTAAGTTTTTAAATTTGGGATGATCACGTCATCATTGAGCTATAGACCACCACTGATTGGCTGACAAAGTGGGATTGGCTGACAAAGTGGCTGTCAGCCAATCAGCGGCGGCATTACCATAGACCCCATTTTTAAATTATAAATTCAGTTTGTTAAAAACGGATACGTTTTGGGGAAAATGACCTGAATAATTTAGACATTTCAATAACGGCCAAAGATAATGGCTATCTCAGTTCAAAACCAATACAAAGGTGAAACATTCCCTTTAACGAGGCTGTGGGCATGTTTTATGGCGTGTTAGAGGGGGCCGTACGAGAGCACATTCCTGCCGCGACGCTGCGTCGGAAGTGTCCACCCTGGTTCGACGCTGTGTTCCAGCTTTTAGAGGGGCCGGCCGTACGAGAGCACATTCCCACTGCGACGCTGCGACGGAAGTGTCCACCCTGGTTCACCCTGTGTTCCAGTCTTTAGAGGGGCCGGCCGTACGAGAGCACATTCCCACTGCGACACCGCTGTGTCGGAAGTGTCCACCCTGGTTCGACGCAGAGCTTAGACGTGCATCGAGGGAGAAAGAGACCGCGTTGAAGTGCATGAAACGCAACCGCATTCTTGATACGTGAATTATTTTGAGGAGAAAAGACGCGAATTTAAAAGACTTTCAAGGAAAAAGTATTTTGAACATCTGCGTGATATGATCGGCGATTTTAAATGCAATCCAAAAAGGTTCTGGTCCTTCTTAACCCTATTTGTAACAGGCTCCTGGCTACCCCTATTTGTAACAGGGGGGGGGGGCGGATTCCGCCCCCCCCCCCGGAGATCTCGAGATCTACCCGTCCGATTTTCAAAAATGAAACGGCGTTTGGTTCCCCTCAACACGATCTACATTTCTAAATAATAAAAAAAGCAAAATTTTTGATAGGGGGGCAACAGGGGGGCAAAAACCACAAATTTTAGTGCTATTTTTGATCCAACATAGCTTTCATATTTATCAACCGATTTTAACACAATTAATACGAATCGATAGACATTGAATTGGAAATTGATATATGAGAGTGGCGTTTGAAAATTCAAAATCATAGGCGTGTGCAGGTCACTCAATATGGGGGTGAAGTAAATGCGTAATAAAACCATTTTTTGATGTGTTTTTTTTTAAAAAGAAATGAAATGGTATGTGATTGTGACATTAGGCAAAACAGTTAAAGGGAAATAATGACCTTATGATTTTGTTAGCAACAATTTCTTAGGCTACCGTTATGTTTTTAAAATTATTTTATTTAAATTTAAGAATTAAATAAAATTATTCCCAAATTCAAAGTTGTAAGTTTGGAAAAAATACAAAACAAGTACCTTGTGTACTTCATGAAGGTCATTGACAAATTCGTCCTTCCCTACCATTGTTAACATCGAGTGCGGCATTTGTGGAGGATCTGTGACATTTCCGATCAAACTGAGCGCTGCTCGGACACCCGCTAGTAGCGCTTTCGTTCTCCATGGCAACCAGGCGTCAGCCAATCAAAAGCCAGAAAGGGAATACGTTCTGGCTTTTCATTGGCTCACGCCTGGTTGCCATGGAGAACGAAAGCGCTACTAGCGTGCGTTCGAGCAGCGCTCTGATCCGTGAAGCAATCCGTGAAGCATCCGTGATACACGACTGACTATCAGTATAAGTCATGAATAACAACAACATGCAAACTATACCAACTCGAATAAAATAAGAGCGGAAGATTGTCATTCATGTAAACATTGTATTCACTCATATGTAATTTTGACAAAGGCCTGTGGCCGAAATATCAATACAGTCTATCGGTAATTTAACGTTTTGATACATCGAGGTTAAGGTCATCAACCCTAATGGTTTTAATCATAAGAGCGGAATGAATTGAACCCCAGGCAAGCTAGTATTCGCAAAGCATTCGGCACTGCGCCACAATAGCAAAAAGTGAGGGAAATGCATATTGGATACAATATTATTACGTCACAAGTTTCTGAAGTGTCAACTACTATGAAATACAGTGATAAAATACCTTTAATAATGATTAACAAGAAAATTCAAACTTAAAAACAATAATTTGAATAAGTCTTTAATTAGCTTTCAACTCGAAATCAGATATATTTTGCAATGCTACACAAGAATGGCACCAGTGACGTCATTAACAAAGCCTGCTACGGGACTTGGGTATACTAATCAGGAACAACTCGCCAAGTGCGCCGAGATGGTTAAGTGCGCCGAGAAGCATGACAATTACTTTGTAAACAAATCGCCGACGCTAAATAGGTCGCCGTCGATGTGCATCGATGAGCTTCTGATTGAATTGCCAGTTTTGTGTTATTGTTCGTTAGTTTTTTTGGGAAAAATTATTATTTTTCATGATGAAATAAAGCATAGTGTTATATACAGCCACAGACAAACTATACACAACTCCTAATGTTGAAAACAAATGAATCGATTTGCAAAAATTGAGGGTCGCAACCACTAACTATGCCGCGTTGATGTGCATCGATGAGCTTCCGATTTTATTGCCACTTTTTCCAATCGCTGTTAGTTTTAGAAGATCGCCGGGCATATAATCACAACAAGCAGAACGCAAAATATATTTTCCACTCCATTGCGTAAAAAAACAATACGGGAAAAGCCCGCAGTTTGATGAGGACCAAAAGTACTTGACAAAAGGTCAGAAATAGTGCAAGTACCGGTCGTTAAAAGTGTGGAACGCTTATCAACTTTAACTTGAAATATATTTCGGTAGGAAAGTTTTCATGCAAAATGTGATGAATTTACAATATATTTTGATCTCGTCTGGCGATTTCAAGTGCTAACTCCATTTTAGTGGAAAAAGGTCATTATTTCCCTTTAAAAATCATATTTTTGTTGCCATAGGCGGTACCAGGTTAGTGAAAAAGGGGGGTAAAATTGGAGATAAAAAATATTAACCGCAGACAAGTTGCTACCCAGCACTATAAATATGTTACTGATCGTAGATAGTTCCTTTTTGCATGTTGTACTTCATAATAGGCGTATCCAGGATCCAAACTGGGGCGGCTCAATACCTTTTGATAAGTATATTATCCGCTATTATGATACTAACTAGTCAACAGTGACTATTTCACTTACAACTTCAATTAACATTGCTTACCCCCCTTTTACCCTACCTGGACTCACCTGTTATCTTATAATCGTTCGTAGAGTAGCCTGTGGTGCGTGTTTCATCCAAAAACTACAGTATGTTATGTCATTGTACGCCCATGCCTCTTAGTTTCCTTGCAATAATATGACCCCCTTTCTTCCATTCCTGAGCGCGCCTCTGCAAAAAAATGACTTTATTCCCTTTCCTGGCCTCATATGTACATATATAATTATAAGCTAACCGTCTATTGCGCCGTTATCGCTGGCATATCGTCATCACCAAGCCAGTCACCCCCCTTTTCATGTGCCTGAACACGCCCCTGAAACTCTATATGTAATAAATTATGCAAATAATGGAAGCAGAAGCTATCTTTTACATCTTGATAACTATAAATGCCCCTTACATTGTTCTATTTGCTTCCCGCCAAGCATTGAATACTTCCTGGAAACCCCACCTTTTCAAGCCCCTGAAACTGCCTCTGCCATGAAATTTTAAAGATATTTCATTAACATCAACTAATTTGCACTTGTTGCAATCACCGTGAACCGATGTAACTCCTTCATACTTGAGGCAGTTACGAAGAAACCGTGAAGATCGCATTTCCGTATTATCGCCAAATATCGCCTCCGAACCCACCCAAAACTGTACCCTGGAACCGCCTCTGTTCATGTTAAGAACTCAATATTTTGACTCCAAATGCGGTATTCAATTCTATGAAAAGTCCCAAAATTTCTTGGGCCTGCTCCCAGCCGTTCTGGAGATATCTGCGAAACACATGAGGGGGGGGGGGCGGAATCCGCCCCCCTCCCCCTGTTACAAATAGGGTTAAAATGTGTTAGGGCGAAAACGAGCCAAATTCCTGTACTGAGGGATGGTGAAAAGTGGGTGACTAGTGATGTAGCTCGGGCCGACTTATTGCACAGAACGTTTGTCAGCAAATTCGGTAATCCGGATGTTACAACATATCCGGAAACGATCGCTTACGACCTGCCAATGCCTGGATAAATTCGACGTATCGGAGGATCGAGTCCGTCTTGCCCTGAATAACTTGAATGTACACAAGGCTTGCGGTCCTGATAATGTGAACGCCCGTGTTATATGGGAGTGTCGAGACGAACTGGCGTACCCTCTGACCATCCTGTTTACCAAGTCACTGGAGCGGGGAGTATTTCCGGGCAGATGGGCGGAGGCCAACATTGTGCCTATCTTCAAAAAAAGTTTCCTCGCCCATGTGCGACCTGTCCTGACCCCAAAACAGCATGGATTCTTCCCATGTCGATCTTGTGACACTAATTTGACCGCTCTTCTTAAAACGGCGTGGGAATCACTATCATTAGGCCACCAAACGGATGTCATATACACAGATTACTCGGCTGCGTTCCAGAGCGTCAATCACAAGCTTTTGATTTACAAACTACAGAGGTCATACAATATTTCTGGAGACTGCAAGACTACAAAGTGTTGGCTACAAAGTTTCCTCCCAAACCGCAAAAAGCGTGTTACCGTGAACGGTAAATGTTCACCTTGGACCCTGCTGTACGCTCTGTAACTGGAACGCCGGAGAGTAGCCAGCTATCTCGCACTGCTCTTCGCTCTGTTTATTAACGACTTGCGGAACCAAATTCAGACCAACATACTTCTTTTCGCAGATGACGTTAAGCTCTACCACAAGATCATGTCTTCAAACGACTCAAAATTGCTTCAGACCGACTTTGATCGGCTTACTACTTGGTCCAAGGCTGGAAGCTAAATTTGAACCCGTCAAAGTGTCATTCATTCAGAACGACACTAAAAAGAAACCCTATCCAGACCCTATCCAGGGATATCCCTATATAGACCCTATCCCTATCCAGACCAGGGGGATAGAACAACGGGGGGTAGAACAGTAAGGCACCCAAGTGTATTAAACAAGATATAATTTGTATCGTAATTGTTTTGTCTATTATAAATTAAAGGTATTGTTTGTTATCATCAATAACTTGTATTTCCATAGATTATATCTTTATTTATTGAATTAAACTCCAGCAAATATACGAAGTAGTAGTCGAAGTAGTGTATATTCAGTACAAGTAGTAGCATTTGAAAGCGGTCATATTAAATTATACTACGAAGTAGCAGTCGAAGTAGTGTATTTTTGCAGTACCTGTAGTAGCATTTGGAAGCGGTCAGAGGTCGTTCCGACGTTTTTAACCCCCTAGCCTATTTAACCCCCTTACGCCCAGAATATCGAAAAATGATAAATAGAAACGTTGTAGCCTAGGCTTGTAGCTACCTGTTCCAGCAGTCGGATTTAAAATATGTACCATAGGTTACGATCCAGCCTCATCTGAAAATCATCGATTTAACATGGGAACCCTATGGTGTAGTAGGTTTTTAACGCCCAAACGCCCAAGTGCTGCCAACCGTTACTGGTGGGGCTGATCCAGACCACCTACAAAATTCAGCTCTGTGTTTTGCAACATGCCGAAAAGGTTCGTGATCTTGGGGTATGGCTTGACTACAAATTTACGTTTGCCGCTCATATAGATTTCATCGTAGGAAAGACCAATCGCAGAGCGATGGGCATGTGATACGCTCATTCCAGACTGGCCGAACGGCGGGACGACTGCAGATAGGCCCATTCTAGCAGCCTATTTCGGCAATATTCGCTCAATTCTAGGGATACGGATGCGTCATATGGGGCGGTCCCGCACCTACTCACCTCAAAAGGCTCGATAGGATCCAACATAAATGTATGATATGGCTATCGTATTATGCTCACACATCTCGACCATCTCACTCTCTTTCTTATCACGATCTGCTAAAACTGTTCAAAACCAGTAGTCTAAAGAAGAGGCGCTTTCAGTACGACGTATACTTCGTTCACAAAATTATCTGCATTAGGGTAGACTCCGCCTTTCTGCTCGCCTGCTTCCCACTCCACGTATCACAGCGTCGAGCCAGGGCCGGACCATCGCAACTAATTCATGTTCCTTCCGCTCACGAGGCTAACAAGGAGACCATTAAGCGAGGGCTATTCCGACGTCCTGTATTATAATTAAATGCACATGTGGAAAGATTCCAAGCTGCTAATCCGTTCCACGCAACGTTTGCTTATAGCTTCAGAGCAAGTGTGAGAAAATATGTAAGAGACAATCCCGACTGATGTTGTTATGGTTGTGATGTGATTTTAGTATTTTAGTATTGTAGATTGTCGTGTATGTTTGTTTTGTCGTGATTCCTGACTTCACCTATTAGTGGGTTTATTGACCTGTTCGTGATCAATAGATAAATACATAATAAATACATGAAAGATGATGCTAGCAATGATATATAGTGAACACCGTTTTGCTCAGCAAGCTATATATTTTACCAAGAACATGTCAAGTGTAAACATGTCGGGCTCCGAACAAATATAACAACAACTTAATGTTACATGATAGCAAGCGAGTCGGCACATTATGCCGTCACATTATGTTATACCTAAATATCTTACTTGGATGTTCCCGTACCCTATATAACCACGCGCCATCTTCCATTGGCTTCATCCAGCTGTCAAACATATAAGTGAGGATGTGAGCGAACTTGAATAAACGGCGGCTAGTGCTCCTGCACACACCTTGCATTTGTGTAGGTATGTATGTACAAAGCACACACATTGGCCAGAGTGAAGAATAGTTGACGGGATATTGACTGACGGATCTCAAAGTGCCCAGTAACGGGCTGTTTCGTATTCCGTGCACGAGGTGTATGGCACTATGGCATTGACACACTTAGGAATTCTCGTGGAAGACAAAGCTGTAGGTATATGCTTTGCCTATGTTTCTGTGGTAGGAACAGTCGAAAGTTTGTGAAACATTGGTGTGTTTTCCGTTGCAATCTTCTTGCATGACAGCCGGCACAGCTGAAACGGGAATAACTGAAATTGGAACACATCTAGAGTTCTGTCTTTTTGTACATATACGAGCAGGGGTGTAGTTTCCTATTCAGTTGAGGGGGCTTCAGCCCCCCGACCCCAACTTGGACGAGAAAGTGGGTCAAATCCGGGGAGAAATATTTATTTTTGTGGATTTTGATGGTACTTTAAGCGATTTTGCCCAGCTCAGCCCCCCCCCCCCCCCCCAACTTGTCTGGAGAAGCTACGCCCCTATATACGAGTGTTTAAGCAGTATTTGGAAGACCCGATGGCGACATTTCATTCTGGGTAGCTCGACGTTGACCTTCCATGTAATGCACTACGGCGAACAATGAGTTAGGTTCCAAGTTATCCAGCCCATGGGTTTCAGTATCTTTCCATGTGCGTCACCCTGTCTACACACGGAGCACGGCGTCCAATGTGTGCATGCGGAGGGAGGGAGAGAATTCGCGGTCACAGCGAGCAAGCAGCGACATTTCAATGGCAGTCTCCGCCTCGGCCGTCCCCCCTCAGTCTGTCGCCCCCCCCCCCCCCCCCCCCTTCGCCCGTCCCCCTCAGTCAATAGACCGTGCTAATAGGAGCTGCCCCGTGGATTGGCGCCCTTCTACAAATACGCGCGTGCCATTGGCAGCTAGGTATAAAACACTGCAGTGGGATACCTCCTAGTCAATCTTTATTCGGCAGCGTGTGTGATACATTGGTACGAGCAGAGTAGAATTTGGTGGAGAAGAAGATTGCCGGCTCTTCAATAATGGTGAGTAGATCGTACATATTATTTTGGAATAAGAATTTCTGTGTGCCCCTAATTTTGGCTAGCAGGTTGCTATAATTATACATCAGGAAGTAGTTTCTTCTTGGATGACTTTATGACAACATTTCCCATTTATTTAAAGGGAAATGTTGACCTTTTCCCACGAAAATGGAGTTATTACTTGAAATCGACAGACGAGACCAAAATATATTGTAAATTGATCACATTTTACATATAAACATTCCTACTGAAAGACATTTCAAGTTAAAGTTGATAAGTGTTCCACGCTTTTAACGACCGGTACACTCAAGTACTTGGTAACGAATTTCGGTCCCCACTAAAATCCGGTATTGATTTTTGACGAAATGGTATGGAAAATATGTCTATTATGATTATGTGCTCTACTATCCTTAACAATCTGTAAAACATTGAATGCAAAGGTATCCAAATTAGCATTTAACTTATGCACCCAACGACGGCCTAGTTAGTGGTTGCGACCATCAATTTTTTTAAACAATTGTCATAATGGTTCATTTATTTTCAACATTAGGAGTTTTGTATAGTTTTGTCTCTGGCTGTATATAATACAATGTTTTGGCTTATCAATTAAAATAAACACTTTTTTCCAAAACAATCAACAACAAATTCGAAAAAGTGGCAATGAAATCGGAAGTTCATTTATGCACCCAACGGCGACCTATTTAGTGTCGGCGATTTGTTTCAGGGACATTGTCACAGTGCTTTAAAATGGAAGAAAAACGCCAGATATGTCACCACCACATATAAGTACAAATATTTAAATTTCCCACATTTTAATTATCGAAATATAAAAAGTTGATATTTCACTTTTACATTGAGACGTGATGAATTTGATACCATACGTGTGTTATAAGATAATGCAAAAAATAAATCAAAATGTCAATATTTCCCTTTAACTGGCACTTGGCAGGATGCATAGTGCCTGAAATAACTTATAAATCGCGAACATTAAAGGGAAAGTTCCACCTTTTATTGGTTTTGAACTGAGATAGCCATTATCTTTGGCCGTTATTGAAATGTCGAAAATACTAAGGTCATTTTCCCCCAAACGTAGCAGTTGTTAAGCAATTTAATTTCTTATTTGCAAAATGGGGTCTAGGCTAGTGCTGCCACTGATTGGCTGACAGCCACTTTGTCAGCCAATCAGCGGCGGTCAAAAGCTCAATAATGACGTCATCATCCCAAATTTGAAACCTTGATTTGTATAAAGTTAAGTGACTCTTCGTGAGAGAGAACAAATATCACCATCGTTTTCAGCAGCACTTGCTTCATATTTGCGACTACAACCAGCGTATATTTTACAACTTTCAGAAAGGTGAAATTTAAGTAAATTTAAAGGAAATAGTTCACCTTGGAAATTTTTTACCCAACACGATTTGATTACATTGTTTAATACAATTTATTTTGATATTGTCAAAAATGGCCTTATATCGCGCCGATTCAGGACAGAAGGCCGTAAATTTGTATTGTTTATCAAAACTATATGCATTCTCTCTGAGTCAGAGTCCTGACGTCACGCGAATGTAAAAAATGGTTCAGCCAATCAGATTCGAAAGTAGTCGCGTAAAGATAGACTCGCATTGGAGATGTGCCAACCGGTGGCCGGCGATTCGCTTACTAGCATCAGCTGCAAGCTGATTGGCTGATGGTATAGCCTCTGCCCGGGCTAGAACCAGTACAGCATTCTTTCGCCAGCACCGCATTCCTTTGCCAAAAACTCAAATATATTCGGCTGGAGTCTTTTCAGTAAAGAAAACTTGCAGATAGGGGTTTCCCAACACGGGCTACAAAACTGCTATTTCAGTTTAAAACTAATGTTGAAGGTGAACTATTTCCTTTAAGTAACTAGTTTTAAAGAAGTTTTACCCTTTAAGTAAATTAATAACTTAATTCATTCATTTTATTACAATATTGATAAAGCACACAAAGAGCAGAATATCAGTTTAATCAAAGTCGTTCGAACATCTACATTTAGAAGCATTCAGATTATAAAGGATGCTTCTCTTGTTTATTGTAACTTACCTCGATGAGTATCCTATTTAGTCATCTGTAATTTTAAGGGCGTTTAAGGGCGTGAATCTAGTGAACCGTTTGTATGTCTATAACAACCATTTCAATGTCAAATGCATCGCTTTCGAATCTAAAGGACAAAAATAGGCAATTGTAGCAAAGAAATACGAAAATGTTTACTTTTGAATTTTATATCTTAATCGATGTGGCAAGCGATGACTTATTTAATACCAAAACAGCACTAAAGCTTCAAACTAATGTTAACTCCTAGCTTCAAACTATACTTCAAACCTTTTGCTTCCGCTATAGCGGGAGCAAAAGGAGCCATCAGGAGGCCAGCCAATCAGAAGGCGAGCATCCAAGCCCAGGGAGTGCCGACTAATTGCTGATGGTGCGTCGCTGGCAGGCTGCACTCGAGCAAGCTACAAATTTCAGAACATATTAGCTGACACTCACTGGCGGATCCAGGGGGGGGGGGGTAATCTGGCCATGCCCCCCCCCCCCCCCCAGAAAAAAAGCCTGGAAGGGGGAGTGGCAACGCGTCATTTGCCCCCCTCCCCCCACAACGAAAGTTACCACGTACTTATTAATTATTTCAGTCTGAATGTTTCCTCAAAAAACTTAATAAAATGCCGAATTTTCTAGAAAAGAAAACTAAAGCAAACGAAATTCACTGAATTTCCGAAAAAAAACGCCCATTCCGTAGTTCGTGTTGCATAATACCTTTATTTGGGAGCAATTGGAAGCACAAGAGAGTCACATTGCTAAATGTGGCGCGGATGGTGCGAATAACAGTTACTGTTAGTATTAAATCGAAGCGTGATGCGCTCTACGCGTGGGAAATCTTAAGTTCAAACTTTTGAATTATTCGGTACTGGCGATTAGGACATTGTCATGCACACTGGCGTATCCAGGGCGCAACCAGGCCATGCCCCCAAGCCTGGAAGGGGGGTCAACATGTCTTTTGTCCCCCCTCCCTAAAAAAATCGTAAAAATTGACTTTGCAGCAGTCAAAATCCAGCTATTCACAGTACAAAAAAAAAGAAATTTGGTAAAACACGGCTCTTACCATCAAATCAGGGCTTAAAAAAACACAACTGGACGAGAAAATAGCGGCCAGAAAGCTGCCAGTCGGAATTGAAACTCGAACAAACGTTTTTTGTACATGTAGGAAGAACACTTCATATGGTATCAATTTGGAATCCTATCTACACTCTCTTTCGGCGCAAATGGTTGTCAAAAATGACATGTTGCTTTTGTGGAAATAACTTTTCGGGACGCGTGACAGCGGTGTGTACAAAATTCACGTGTGATTCTCACGAAGGTCCCAATGGCAATTGTAAAATCAAAATAAAACAAACTATAGGTAGGTACCTAGGTTGAGATAGGTACTTCTAGCTCAAACCTTATCAGAAGTATCTGCCCCCTCACGGATTTTCTCAATAACCTGAAACCTATGATAGATATCAACGTGACATTTTCAGTACTTTATCCTGCATCAAGTCTAAGTCTTCTCACCAACTTTCAATTAAATTGATGTTGTATTTTGGGAGATAATGACGTTTTACTGACGTCATGTCGTGCCATTTTTGATGGGAAAACGATAAATATTTTACAAATCGTAAAAAATGGATTTTTGAAGCAAATTGCAAATACAAAACGTCAAAAGAACGGAAATGACATTCTCTTCAAAATAGCGATCTCAGATTTCCAAAATGTTGCGTTTTTGACCCCCCCCCCTAATTTTTTTGTTTCCTTTTTTTGGATTTTTTTTTAAATTTGAAAAGTGAATTTCTTAAGGTCGAATACCAAAATAAGGTGACCGGCCTAAATCCGCGGGAAAAAATGAGGATACCTTTTTGCCACAAAAAGATGTCCCCCCCTCCCACGGCCAGTGCCTCCCACCGATCCCCCCCCCCCCCCCCCAAAAAAAAAAACTACGGCTGGATCCGCCAGTGAGCTGACTATTAGTTTTTTCTAGCGATGAGTTTTCAAAAGTCACCCAATGATGAAAGGCAGAGTTTAAAATTGCTCTACTATATAATGTAGCACCACATTAAAGGCTGAAACAAGTCTTCGCGCAGCTGCGCGAAGTGGATGCGGGTGCCTATTCAAATACATGGGTAAATTTTATCAGTTAATTTGTTCTTCCCGCATCGTGCGGTTTTGCAACCTCCGTTCAATGTATTTGAATAGGCACCCGCATCCACTTCGCGCAACTGCGCGAAGACTGTGATTCAGCCTTAACTGTTGGTGAAAACAACTGTTTTATAAATGACTCTATATGCCTGCACGGTAAATGATGTTTGCACCATTCCTGTTGCTGATCCGCCTGTCTCACCAGCTGTTGATATTTATTTCCCTCTCGCTACTACTGTGTGCACTGTGCAGTATGCACGTCACCAGCTGCTGTTGTGTCTGTTCCAGCAGCTACTGAGGTGTGTGCTGGCGCTGCTGGCGGTTGCAGCAGCCGCTGGTCAGCAGCTGGACTCTCAGCCGGCTGAGGTCCCTCTCTCCAGCGCTCCCGACTCTTTCGACCCTGCCGAGACCTCCTACCGTCTCGCGGACGGCTGGGACGGAGTGGTGACCCGCCAGCTCGACTACACCTTCTCATGCGAGGGACGCCGATATGGCTATTTCGCTGATGTTTACAACGACTGTCACCTGTTCCACGTTTGCATGCCCATTGTGGACCCCGAAGGCCAGGTACGTCAACATCGAACACGTATTGTTTGTATGTGTAGAGCGTGGAAGATGTAGTGCGGGACAGTATCTCTTCTGAAACGTGTAGTGCGGGACAGTATCTCCTCTGAAACGTGTAGTGCGGGCCAGTATCTCCTCTGAAACGTGAAGTGCGGGACAGTATCTCATCAGAAACGTGTAGTGCGGGACAGTATCTCCTCAAATACGTGTAGTGCGGGACAGTATCTCCTCTGAAACGTGAAGTGCGGGACAGTATCTCATCAGAAACGTTTAGTGCGGGACAGTATTGATTTAACGATCCTGCTACGCACCACACATGTATGTATGTGTTTTAATGCGTCGCTAATTTTGATGCAATAGAGCAATTTATTGCTCAAAACACTGCCTATTAGTTTGGATCAAACTACGTTACTTTCCTTCGCTTAGCCCTATTTACCCTTTACTTCGCTTCTACCGCATTGCATGCTACGTTTACTCCCAGGTTTTCTTTAAACAATTATTTCCTATCAATGGTTATAATAAATAAATATGTCCGTGTGCCCGCAGACTGTAGTGGCACAGTACAGCTTCTTCTGCGGGAATCAGACCATGTTCGACCAGTCCAGTTTGACCTGCACGCGTCCAGACGAGGCCGTCGCCTGTCAGGAGGCAGAGTCCTTTTACGAAATCTCCAACGACGAGTTCTTCAAAATCGATGAAGGTATGTTAACGCAATGATGGGTTCTGAGTCGACTTGTCAGGGCCAGCCCGATCTTAACATTTGTGTGCGCAAAGACCGATAGAGGGTTAATCAGGACTCTGGGTACTTTTCGACATCAATTTAGACGTCGGTCGACATGTTCTGCCGATATATATTTGTTTTTTCGAGGCAAGTTCATATTTATCTTCTTACATGCCCAAACGCCACAACACACGCACACATGCCTTGTGTCTTGAACACACGTTGCTACAACACACTAAACGCGACATCATATCGAATCAACCGTTATCCACCTGCGTGGTGATCCATATAGTCAGTTTACCAGTTTATTCGAAAAAGATCCATGTACCTATATAATCGTGGCTTTTCACCCTTTCACGTCATATTTTTAAAACAGTGGGGACAACACTAAGGTTGAGGAGCAAAACACTTAAACAGGCATACTAAAATACACTCAATTAAAAGCACACACACACACGCACTATAAGACGAGATAGACAGTGGCAGATCTGCACTCCCATCTAAATATCAGGTACCATCAGCTCTCATGGCAGCCTTCAAATTGGTACGAAAGCTGGGGGCGGTAGGCTCCAGACGTGTGTTTATTAGAGAAACACCACGGTAGCATAGCCTTCGTCGGCCAGACTCGGTGCGTATGCGTGGCAACGTCCAGTTTCTAGCACGACATTGCACAGCACAGCACAATAAAGCATTCTATATTGAAGAGACTGTAGCTTGATGGATTTTGTGCATTGATATGGAATTATAAAGATCTGTTTCCACTGTATCACAATATAGCCAAGTTCTTCCCATCTTGCAACCGCCTTGGGACTCCTGGAATGTATTCCATCTTGATAAAATAAGAATAAATCTTGCCTCGCACATCAGTGATAGCATGCTTCTGATTTTGAACATGTATGTAAGGTACATCATTTCTATCGTTTCCGGACAGTTTTCTGTACGTTGTTTGCCAGCTTTTGTTTCCATAACTGTGGTATGCTCCTTATTATTGCCTCATACGTGAGGAAGTCAATCCTTACTCCTGGATATCTGACTTCAATTTATTTTAAACTCACAAATGTGCCGTTACTTCTAGTTATATCGTCGACAATTTGTATTCCCATCTTGTATAAGGTATTTATCAATACGGTTTTGCCATCTATGCGTATATTACGATTGTACCATATCATTTCCTTTTGTATATTACCTAGTTGATCTAACGGCTTATAATTGTACCTAATATCGATGTTGTTTTAATACATTTCTGTAATATGCTGGTATGCTCAGTTGCTTTATTTCATCCCTACACAAACAAGTTTTAATGAGATCACATAGCTCAAGGTTTCCTATCCTGGCCTGTATCATTTTGCGCCATATTGATACTTGGTTCGTATACATGCCATTTGTCATGCCATACATCCATGCCATTTTTAATGATCGATAGAAGGTCTCCACGTCTACTAATTTGAGTCCTCCGTGATCAATATCATGGGCTAGTACTTCGTTTGCAGCCTTAGGAGGTCGACCACGCTATACGAATTACATGATTTTACTTTGTATCCTGATTATTGCTTTCTTCGGTATCTCAACGCATGTACCCATGTACACAAGCTGGGATGCAAGTAAAGCTTTTGTGACTGTGATTCTGCCTTTGATGGTGACGGATCTCTGGCTCCATATGTTGATAGTATCATTAATCTTTCTGATAATTGGCTCAACGTTATCTGATATGCAACTGCCAATTGCACTAAACCAAACCCCCAGTAGAGTCCCCCAGTATCTTTATTTTACTCACAGCTTGTATCCATCCAATCGGTTCATTCTTGCCTTTCCTAACCGATATGTTGTCATCTAGCGCTGCAAACCAATAGTAAATTTGTCATAATCTCATGCATAATGCGGATATTCGAAAACAGATAAGCGCACGTCTATATTGTGTTATTAATTGCATTAGCTTCGCGTTTTAAGTCAACACAAATGTCACTCTAACTAACCTGGCTTCAGCTGACCATATGATGTCCGTTTCCCCTCAGGGAGAAGTGGCGGATCAGGCTCCGGAAACTCTGGAGGCTCCAGATCCGGGCGCTCCGGCGGTTCTGGCTCCAGTAGCTCGGGTGGCTCCGGCTCCAGTAGCTCGGGTGGCTCCGGCTCCGGGAGCTCCGGCGGTTCTGGCCCCAGTAGCTCGGGTGGATCCGGCTCCGGGAGCTCCGGCGGTTCTCGCTCCAGTAGCTCGGGTGGCTCCGGCTCCGGGAGCTCCGGCGGTTCTGGCTCCAGTAGCTCGGGTGGCTCCGGCTCCGGGAGCTCCGGCGGTTCTGGCTCCAGTAGCTCGGGTGGTTCCGGCTCCGGATTTGGTGGTGTGGGTGCTTCGGCTAGTGTTATACGCCCTCGGGTTGTATCCCCAGATCACAAAGGACCGCTGCTGGGTGCTACCAGAGCCCCTCTGGACGAGGAGGGTAACCCCATCCTGACCCCCACTAACCCTCCCAGGACCGATGGTCTGCTGGGTGCTACCAGAGCCCCTCTGGACAAGGATGGTAACCCCATCCTGAAGCCAGACACCCCTCACAGGTCTGATGGTCTTCTGGGTGCTACCAGAGCCCCTCTGGACAAGGATGGTAACCCCATTCTGACCCCCACTAACCCTCCCAGGACTACTGGTCTTCGGGGTGCCACCAGAGCCCCTCTGGACAAGGATGGTAACCCCATCCTGAAGCCAGACACCCCTCACAGGTCTGATGGTCTTCTGGGTGCTACCATAACCCCTCTGGACAAGGATGGTAACCCCATTCTGACCCCCACTAACCCTCCCAGGACCGATGGTCTTGTGGGTGCCACCAGAGCCCCTCTGGACAAGGATGGCAACCCCATCCTGAAGCCAGACACCCCTCCCAGGACTGATGGTCTTCTTGGTGCAACCAGAGCCCCTCTGGACAAGGATGGTAACCCCATCCTGAAGCCAGACACCCCTCACAGGTCTGATGGTCTTCTGGGTGCTACCAGAGCCCCTCTGGACAAAGAGGGTAACCCCATCCTGACCCCCACTAACCCTCCCAGGACCGATGGTCTTGTGGGTGCCACCAGAGCCCCTCTGGACAAGGATGGTAACCCCATCCTGAAGCCAGACACCCCTCCCAGGACTGATGGTCTTCTTGGTGCAACCAGAGCCCCTCTGGACAAGGATGGTAACCCCATCCTGAAGCCTGACACCCCTCCCAGGACTACTGGTCTTCTAGGTGCCACCAGAGCCCCTCTGGACAAAGAGGGTAACCCCATCCTGACCCCCACTAACCCTTCCAGGACCGATGGTCTTCTGGGCGCCACCAGAGCCCCTCTGGACAAGGAGGGTAACCCCATCCTGACGCCCACCAACCCTCCCAGGACTGATGGTCTTCTGGGTGCCACCAGAGCCCCTCTGGACAAGGATGGTAACCCCATCCTGAAGCCAGACACCCCTCCCAGGACCGATGGTCTTCTGGGTGCCACCAGAGCCCCTCTGGACAAGGATGGTAACCCCATCCTGAAGCCTGACACCCCTCCCAGGACTGATGGTCTTCTGGGTGCCACCAGAGCCCCTCTGGACAAGGATGGTAACCCCATCCTGAAACCTGACACCCCTCCCAGGACCGATGGTCTGCTGGGTGCCACCAGAGCCCCTCTGGACAAGGATGGTAACCCCATCCTGAAGCCAGACACCTCTCTCAGGACCGATGGTCTGCTGGGTGCCACCAGAGCCTTTCTGGACAAAGAGGGTAACCCCATCCTGAAGCCAGACACCCCTCCCAGGACCGATGATCTTCTGGGTGCCACCAGAGCCCCTCTGGACAAGGATGGTAACCCCATCCTGAAGCCAGACATCCCTCTCAGGACCGATGGTCTGCTGGGTGCCACCAGAGCCCCTCTGGACAAAGAGGGTAACCCCATCCTGAAGCCAGACACCCCTCCCAGGACCGATGGTCTTCTGGGTGCCACCAGAGCCCCTCTGGACAAGGATGGTAACCCTATCCTGAAGCCAGACACCACTCCCAGGACCGATGGTCTGCTGGGTGCCACCAGAGCCCCTCTGGACAAGGATGGTAACCCCATCCTGAAGCCCACTAACCCTCCCAGGACTGATGGTCTACTGGGTGCCACCAGAGCCCCTCTGGACAAGGATGGTAACCCCATCCTGAAGCCCACTAACCCTCCCAGGACTGATGGTCTACTGGGTGCCACCAGAGCCCCTCTGGACAAGGAGGGTAACCTCATCCTGAGGCCCACTAACCCTTCCAGGACCGATGGTCTTCTGGGTGCTACCAGAGCCCCTCTAGAAAAGGAGAGTAACCCCATCCTGAAGCCAGACACCCCTCCCAGGACTGATGGTCTTCTGGGTGCCACCAGAGCCCCTCTGGACAAAGAGGGTAACCCCATCCTGAGGCCCACTAACCCTCCCAGGACCGATGGTCTGCTGGGTGCCACCAGAGCCCCTCTGGGCAAGGAGGGTAATCCCATACTGAAGCCTGACACCCCTCCCAGGACCGATGGTCTTCTGGGTGCCACCAGAGCCCCTCTGGACAGGGAGGGTAACCCCATACTGAAGCCTGACACCCCTCCCAGGACTGATGGTCTACTGGGTGCCACCAGAGCCCCTTTGGACAGGGAGGGTAACCCCATCCTGAAGCCTGACACCCCTCCCAGGACCGATGGTCTGCTGGGTGCATCCAGTCGTGAGTGAGTGCATCATTGCTTACACTGTGTAGTGTGTTCCCATTTCTTTGGTATTGATTTTAATAACGATTGTGTATTATTTATTGCTTAATAGGATTTTCGGTGTCTTGCAGATGTAATGTAATCGTGCATTCTTCGAACTGATTAAGATGATCATAAATCGGTAGATGGTGATGACCGCAGTTCGCTACATCAGTTGGTTCGAATGAGATTTGAGCTCGCTTGCATAATACACCACCTATCCAAGCAGTCTTGATTTTTCTTACTCATAAAGGTGCATGAAAATGATAGATTTGGGTGATTTGGGAGTGTTTAAGCCTATCAGGGTTATATTGCAAACTAGTTGGCAAGTTAATCTCTTTTGTTCGATTCAGCAACTTGCTTCTTAGCCTGATATCTCACTAGTCAGAACTCTCTAGGCCTTGTTCTGATCGGAGACGTTCCTGTTCGTGACACTGCATACTGCAGACACATACAGTATGCACGCCAACAAGCGAGCAACATGCCTAGGGCGATGCAAGCTTCGTGCAGACACATACACCACCATAGTTGAGAGTCATGCGGTGATATGTGCGGTTATGTGTCGCCTGCGGTGATGTTATAGGCACGTGCAGCTATGTGTCACCCTTGGCATGGACTCGTTAGCTGCATTCGCTAACACCGTAACAACGAGGCAACGTCGGACGATCAGCACATTTATACCCATGATAGGGAAGCTGCAATCAGTGACAAACTCATGAAATAGAAAATGTCAAATTTAGTTTGAGATGAGCGATTGAAATGAAACGGATAGCATTTAGCAAACGGTTGGGATAACATTATTATTATTTCAATTCAATTAAAGATAAATACATTTACCTAAACTCAGACATCCAACAAAAACCTAGACACAGCTTTAGTAAATTATTTCAACCACGAACTGCATGTGTGGCTGCCGGGATACTATCCCCTTAGCAACGATGCCTAACACCCTCGACCTTCTACCGCCGAGCAGAGCGAGTATTTTTACCACAAGTATTGTTCAGCATAATCCGGATAGCCGTTAACGTATCGAGCTCTGTAGCTGCGATATTTCTGTAGGCAGTAGACACGGTGCAGTTGGTAGGCACGATCCCAAATCACTGGCCAAAGGTCTACCAACGGGATCACTAGTAGCGCAACCATAGACTGATTTCAACCAATCACTCAGTCTATTACATGGCATAATATATGTTGTGTTTAAGCGACAAGGTAGAAGACGATGTCAGATCTAGTGGCGATTGAGAGGTCGTTCGTGTTGGCTCAGCGAGGATGGAGACAGGGATACATACATAATGCACGATTTCGGAAGGGAAGCTGCCATATTGTAGTCACAGGTGGTATGGGAGGTGGCCATGTCAGTTCTACTTTGTCTGTGCCATTATTGATAGCTGATCAAAGACTGTGATTAAGTACAATGTTTCATCGAGCGCTATTTACGTCTAGCTCCTGCAAGAAGACCAGTTTAGCTATCAGCAGACACGTTTGGGAGTGACGATAATCCATATTCCATGAAAAATATGTGATATACTCAAGGGTAATATATAAGAATTTATCCAGATATACGATACATTTACATATGATACCTCTGTCTGGCATGTCCAAGTCTCATCGGTCGGGTTTTGCCCGACTATCTCTGTAATCCACTCCGTAGTGGGTCAGAGCCAGCTTAGCGCCGACTAGCGTGGTGGATCCCAGTCGGCACGCGGTGCATCACATCAAACCAGTCTGAACACCGCGCTGTGGGCATCGGCAGGCCGGCCTGCGGGTGCATCACATCAAACCAGTCTGAACACCGCGCTGTGGCATCGGCAGGCCGGCCTGCGGGGTGCATCACATTCAAACCAGTCTGAACACCGCGCTGTGGCATCGGCAGGGCCGGCCTGCGGGTGCATCACATCAAACCAGTCTGAACACCGCGCTGTGGCATCGGCAGGGCCGGCCTGCGGGTGCATCACATCAAACCAGTCTGGAACACACGGCGCTGTGGCATCGGCAGGTCGTGCCTGCGGTGCACCACATCAAACCAGTCTGAACACCGCGCTGTGGCATCGGCAGGCCGGCCTGCGGGTGCAATCACATCAAACCAGTCTGAACACCGCGGCTGTGGCATCGGCAGGCCGGCCTGCGGGTGCATCACATCAAACCAGCCTGAACACCGCGCTGTGGCATCGGCAGGCCGGCCTGCGGGTGCATCACATCAAACCAGTCTGAACACCGCGCTGTGGCATCGGCAGGCCGGCCTGCGGGTGCATCACATCAAACCCAGTCTGAAACACCGCGCTGTGGCATCGGCAGGCCGGCCTGCGGGTGCATCACATCAAACCAGTCTGAACACCGCGCTGTGGCATCGGCAGGCAGGCCTGCGGGTACATCACATCAAACCAGTCTGAACACCGCGCTGTGGCATCGGCAGGTCGGCCTGCGGGTGCATCACATCAAACCAGTCTGAACACCGCGCTGTGGCATCGGCAGGCCGGCCTGCGGGTGCATCACATCAAACAGTCTGAACACCGCGCTGTGACATCGGCAGGCCGGCCTGCGGGTGCATCACATCAAACCAGTCTGAACACCGCGCTGTGGCATCGGCAGGCCGGCCTGCGGGTACATCATATCAAACCAGTCTGAACCCCGCACGCATCGGCAGGCCGGCCTGCGGGTGCATCACATCAAACCAGTCTGAACCCCGCAACACATCGGCAGGGCCGGCCTGCGGGTACATCATTTCAAACCAGCTTGTATCCACACAGTATACCCGCCAGGAGCGTCGTCACAACCTTTGGAGTGAATGGCCAGCTAGGTCGCCGCCACCACTCCAATATGGTAATGTTACGGAGAACCTGCTAGTCTGGCGGGCCGGGGGGGGGGGGGGGGGCGGAGCGATCCTGGGGGCCCGGTTCCTAGGCCCCGTTGGCGACTCCCCTGGTACCCGCTGTGGTGACTGCCAGTTGGTGACTGGTGTGTAGGTCAAACCAGCGCGTACCCCGTGCCGAGGCTGCAGCAGTGTTGTGCTGACCCGCTGACCGCTGACCTCCGACAACATCAGTCATCAGCGGCTGCCACTGAATGGGCATCAGCAGCAAGCACGGCGCAGTCGCACAACTGACCGCAGTCCGTTGCGTCACTAGCTGAGCGGCGCCGCTCCTCTCCGACCGTGTAGCGGACATCACATCGGCTGAGGCGATCAGTGTTGCCACATCACTCAGTCAGCCCCCCGGCTGCCAGCCTCATCAGACGCTGCGAGCTGGCGCAATGTGCAATGTTGGCAGACGGGAGAGGATCATCTGCCGGTTGGGGGTTGGGCTGCGAAGTCCGGCGTGGTGTGACTTCTTCTCACACGGCCCGAGAGATAGCTCATGGTGTGGCGGTACCATTACCGTGTCAACGTAGAAGCCACTTCGTAGTTCGTTCCCAGGATTCGCTGCAGTGGAGGTCAACCATCGACGATCGACCAGTTAAATGACGAATCACTGCTAGCAGGAACAGTTGCAGCTAGTGGACTTGTTACGTCGTCAAAATTAGGCCTGCATAGTGATCTTGGGAAAATCCGGAAGGACGTATCTTGGAAAATATGTTTTGGGATTTGTTTGGTCACCACCAATGAATTCCGCGCCCTTGAAACCCCCAGTGCACAACTTGTCAAGAAAATTAAAAATGGTCGGACGGGCAAATTTGAAAATTGTTGGTCGTCTTACTGTGGAAGTCCCCAAAAGTAGTTTTTTACAAGTCGAACCCCACTTTTTGTATACGAAAGGACATCAATGAAGCTCAAATCGTCATCAGACGAAAATGTTAATTTCAGTTTCCAACAAGTCAAGGTCACGGCGCAAAAAGTAGGTCACATGGTCACGTGACAAAAAAAGAACAAAAACATCTAAAATCCGTGATTGTCCAATTGTTCTTCGACTAATCCCTGATCCAAACAAAAAAAGTTTTCGAAATCGCTATTTTAGTCTCGGAGTTATTTGGTCGTTAAAACTATGCCTGCACAGTGAACTTGGGAAAATCCGCAAGGCTGTTTTTTTTCACCACCAATGAATTACCCGCCCTTGAAACCTGCACAATGCACAACTTTTCATGAAAATGAAAAATGGTTGGATGGCACCTACCGGTTGTCTTTACTGTGGAATGAGGACTTCCCCCCCCCCCCCACTTCTTGAGTGGGAGGAGTCCTCCCCTGCCCCTCCCCCCTGTCCACTCTTCCGCCGCCCCTGCCCGCCCCCCCCCCCCTTATGAAATGCGGAGCCTCTCTAAGGATATTGCAAACGTGAGGCCCCTGTCCGGTAGTATTTTTTATCAGAAGAAGATTCGGAAGTATTTTTAACAAATGAAAAGTGAGTTTTTATTTGCTATTTTCATCTTAGCGCATCACGACTGTCCCACGGCCCGTGACGTAATGCGCCAATGTGTATCCGTGAATCCCATTCAAGCGTGCGTACTCGGTATCTGGGAAATGTTTTCCGTTGGATATTCTCCGCTGGATAATTATCGACGATAATTTTCCCTTCGCGGCGTTCGGCATATGCCCGGCATATGCTGAAATGGAAAATTATCGCTCCGTGCATGGAGCGTTCGGTATCTGAAAGGGTATTATCCATCAGTTTTTTTTTTGCGTGCGCTGTAAAACACGTATTTAACTCAACTCAGGCGTTAAATTGGTATTAGTCAACCTTAAAAGCAACAGTAATTACTTTGAGAACACAGCAGTCAGCATGTGCAAAAAACTCAAGTTAAAAGACAGGAAATGGCCGCCGGTGAACGAGGCGGCAGTCAGCTGACTACGACGAAGGGATAGTATCCAAGCGACCTTGCTCCTGACATTTTCCACGATTCTCGCCCGCGACGGAAAATTCTAGGGGGATAATTTCCCATTTTCCAGATACCGAACGTGATCCTGGATTTTTTTCTCTCCATGATCCCGGAAAATTGTCCAACACTTTCCAGAAACCGAACGCACAGCAAATATCTACAAAGCTGTATTTTAGGAATCATGGCCCTGTTTGGTAGCAGAGCTTCACAAACATTGTGAAGCTGTCAAACACACTATCTAGCAACGGAGGACGGTGGTGTTAACAGCACGTTGCTTGGCAAAGTGGCGGGTGTTTGTGAAGCTCTATCATGATCAATGTCATTCACTGCTTACGAAGGCATGCATAAACGCGTGCATCCTACGCTGAAGTTTTGGATCATAGGAACATCACCATACTGGCTTTCTTTCTAGTGCGCTGCCGATTACCTCTCAATATTGCATAATATGTACAGGGGTGGCTGGATTTGGGTCCGCAATGGTGGGGCCCCTCGTGGTCCGACGGGGCCCCCTTGAGGTCGTGCCCCCCCCCCCCCCCCCCCCCCCATACGAAAATCCTGTGTGCGCGCGCTGACTGCAGTGCATGCAGGCACGTAGCCAGGATTTCGTCCCAGGGGGGAGGGGTGGGCGGCGCCTCAAAAGGGCCCCTTCCCCGAGCGTTGAAAGGGCCCCTTCCCAAGCGTTGAAAGCCCCCCCCCCCAAAAAAAAAAAAACATGAAAA
>JAXIVJ010008649.1:0-54556 GCA_036785665.1 Chirona hameri
GATGTATGGATGTATGGATGTATGGATGTATGGATGTATGGATGTATGGATGTATGGATGTATGGATGTATGGATGTATGGATGTATGGATGTATGGATGTATGGATGTATGGATGTATGGATGTATGGATGTATGGATGTATGGATGTATGGATGTATGGATGTATGGATGTATGGATGTATGGATGTATGGATGTATGGATGTATGGATGTATGGATGTATGGATGTATGGATGTATGGATGTATGGATGTATGGATGTATGGATGTATGGATGTATGGATGTATGGATGTATGGATGTATGGATGTATGGATGTATGGATGTATGGATGTATGGATGTATGGATGTATGGATGTATGGATGTATGGATGTATGGATGTATGGATGTATGGATGTATGGATGTATGGATGTATGGATGTATGGATGTATGGATGTATGGATGTATGGATGTATGGATGTATGGATGTATGGATGTATGGATGTATGGATGTATGGATGTATGGATGTATGGATGTATGGATGTATGGATGTATGGATGTATGGATGTATGGATGTATGGATGTATGGATGTATGGATGTATGGATGTATGGATGTATGGATGTATGGATGTATGGATGTATGGATGTATGGATGTATGGATGTATGGATGTATGTATGTATGTATGTATGTATGTATGTATGTATGTATGTATGTATGTATGTATGTATGTATGTATGTATGTATGTATGTATGTATGTATGTATGTATGTATGTATGTATGTATGTATGTATGTATGTATGTATCAATGCATGTATGTATGTCTGTGTGCGGCAGGTGTGGCTGCTGAACTGGCGCACGGAGACGAACCGCGGCGTGCGCACCATCGAGGTGATCCGGAGTGCGAGCCAGCGGCGCCGCCACTACACCGTCCATCTGCAGCCCATCAACAACCACGTGGACCTGGTGGTCAACATGCTGCTGCCGCCGCCGCAGGTCAGTGTCCTCAGATCGCTGAAGGGGGCCCGACTTCAAACGTAGCGCTCCTGCAGGGAAAGCTAAGGCAAGGCCAACAAATAATGTCAACAACTAAACTGCAGCTCTGATTGTCCTTCCCTTCAGTGACTGGCATCACTGCAACTCTGAATAACGGCTCAACTCGTACCTCTGAACGGTGAACTCTGAACAACTCTGCCCTCTGCCCTCTGAACAACTCTGCCCTCTGCCCGCTGCCCGCTGACCGCTGCCCGCTGCCCGCTGCCCGCTGCCCGCTGCCCGCTGCCCGCTGCCCGCTGCCCGCTGCCCGCTGCCCGCTGCCCGCTGCCCGCTGCCCGCTGCCCGCTGCCCGCTGCCCGCTGCCCGCTGCCCGCTGCCCGCTGCCCGCTGCCCGCTGCCCGCTGCCCGCTGCCCGCTGCCCGCTGCCCGCTGCCCGCTGCCCGCTGCCCGCTGCCCGCTGCCCGCTGCCCGCTGCCCGCTGCCCGCTGCCCGCTGCCCGCTGCCCGCTGCCCGCTGCCCGCTGCCCGCTGCCCGCTGCCCGCTGCCCGCTGCCCGCTGCCCGCTGCCCGCTGCCCGCTGCCCGCTGCCCGCTGCCCGCTGCCCGCTGCCCGCTGCCCGCTGCCCGCTGCCCGCTGCCCGCTGCCCGCTGCCCGCTGCCCGCTGCCCGCTGCCCGCTGCCCGCTGCCCGCTGCCCGCTGCCCGCTGCCCGCTGCCCGCTGCCCGCTGCCCGCTGCCCGCTGCCCGCTGCCCGCTGCCCGCTGCCCGCTGCCCGCTGCCCGCTGCCCGCTGCCCGCTGCCCGCTGCCCGCTGCCCGCTGCCCGCTGCCCGCTGCCCGCTGCCCGCTGCCCGCTGCCCGCTGCCCGCTGCCCGCTGCCCGCTGCCCGCTGCCCGCTGCCCGCTGCCCGCTGCCCGCTGCCCGCTGCCCGCTGCCCGCTGCCCGCTGCCCGCTGCCCGCTGCCCGCTGCCCGCTGCCCGCTGCCCGCTGCCCGCTGCCCGCTGCCCGCTGCCCGCTGCCCGCTGCCCGCTGCCCGCTGCCCGCTGCCCGCTGCCCGCTGCCCGCTGCCCGCTGCCCGCTGCCCGCTGCCCGCTGCCCGCTGCCCGCTGCCCGCTGCCCGCTGCCCGCTGCCCGCTGCCCGCTGCCCGCTGCCCGCTGCCCGCTGCCCGCTGCCCGCTGCCCGCTGCCCGCTGCCCGCTGCCCGCTGCCCGCTGCCCGCTGCCCGCTGCCCGCTGCCCGCTGCCCGCTGCCCGCTGCCCGCTGCCCGCTGCCCGCTGCCCGCTGCCCTCTGCCCTCTGCCCTCTGCCCTCTGCCCTCTGCCCTCTGCCCTCTGCCCTCTGCCCTCTGCCCTCTGCCCTCTGCCCTCTGCCCTCTGCCCTCTGCCCTCTGCCCTCTGCCCTCTGCCCTCTGCCCTCTGCCCTCTGCCCTCTGCCCTCTGCCCGATTTCCTCTGACCTATTTCCTTTGACCTATTTCCTCTGACCTCTGTCCTATGTCCTCTGACCTCTGTCCTATGTCATATGTCCTATGACCTCTGACCTCTGACTCCCTCTGCCGGCAGATGTCTGACCAGAAGTTCCGCTACGCCTTCGTCACGCACAGTAACCACCGCGGCATGTTCAAGGTGGACATGCAGACCCTCAACTTTGTCAAGTCTGTCGACCTGACCCCCTACAACTGTGTGCCGCAGAAGGCCCAGTTCGCCAGGTTGAGTGAGTAGCGTAGCTCTCACAGATAGTCACTATAGTCACAGATAGTCACAGATACACACTATCTGTGATAGATAGTCAGCAACAGTGCCTAGGGATCGCTGCTGACCGTCAAATCGCCTCGACATTTAACCCGCGCCGTGCCGGTGCTCGGCGTCACCTTCGCCGTGCCGGGGGGGGGGGGGTTAGACCCCCCCCCCCCCCCCCCCTCCCTCTAACTCGAACATTAACAGGGCTAGAAAATGACGCGGAAAAAGGCGTTTCAAAGCTCTCGACAAGCACATTCGAAAGTACTTCAAATATTGTTTTCCTTAAGTCAATATTGAGGTCATCAGAGGTCATCAAAGGTCAAATTTCCAGTTTTAGGATTTCGCTCCAGAAACCCCCAGATGTCACAGGAACTACGATAGCTAGTAACAAACGGAAAACAAAACAATGAAACGCTCTTGAAAAATGCAATCTGCAAGGTGTCATCAGATTTTAGCCGAGGTCAATGGTATAGGCTCCAGGGCTCATAAAATGTCAAACAAGTTATTTTGTACAGAACAGTTTATCACGAATAGCCTTTTACCTAATAACGTCAAATATATTCGGCTGGAGAGACTTTTCAGTCAAGAAAACTTGCAGATAGGGGTTTCCCAACACGGGCTACAAAACTACTATCTCAGTTTAAAACTAATGTTGAAGGTGAACTATTTCCTTTAGAGGAAATAGTTCACCTTCAACATTAGTTTTAAACTGAGATTGCAGTTTTGTAGCCTGTGTTAGGAAACCCCTATCTGCGAGTTTTCTTGACTGAATAGACTCTCCAGCTGAACATATTTGAGTTCTTGGCGAAGGAATGCGGTGCTGGCGAAAGAATGTTGTACTGGTTTTAGCCCGGGCAGAGGCTATACCGTCAGCCAATCAGCTTGCAGCTGGTGCTAGTAAGCGAATCGCCGGCCGGTTGGCGCATCTCCAATGCGAGTCTATCTTTACGCGACTACTTTCGAATCTGAATGGCTGGACCATTTTTTACATTCGCGTGACGTCAAGACTCTGACTCAGAGAGTATGCATATAGTTTTGATATACAATACAAATTTACGGCCTTCTGTCCTGAATCGGCGCGATATAAGGCCATTTTTGACAATATCAAAAGAAATTGTATTAAACAATGTAATCAAATTGTGTTGGGTAAAAAAATTCCAAGGTGAACTATTTCCTTTAAAGGAAATAGTTCACCTTCAACATGGGATTTTGAACTGAAATAGCAGTTTTGTAGCCCGTGTTGAGGAATCCTTATCTGCAACTTGTCTTGGCTGAAAAGACTCTCCAGCCGAAGATATTTGACTTTTTGGCGAAGGAATGCTGCGCATATATGATATACCGTACCGTTTGAGAGTGCCAGCACTACCAGAGCGCATGCGCAGACCAATAACGCACACCATAACATTAATAATTTACGACCTTCTGTCCTGAATTGGCGCGATGTAGGACCATTTTTGAAAAGAAAAAAAGAAACTGTATTAAAAATTATAATAAAATCGTGTTCTGAAAAATTTCCGAAGGTGAACTATTTCCTTTAAGGTGTTGCTTTAACCCACGCCCGGGTAGGGGTGGATGACCCCCTCGTTTTTTTTCTGGAATAACTCGCGTAGTTTACAAGCGATTGCGATGGAACTTGCAGTACCCTACGTTTGACAAATTTAACACATAATCTGAAAATTGTGCATTTCTAACCCTCATGACCCGTGATCTATGACCTGTTTATCAAGGTCATGTCAGGCGCAACTGGCGTCCCGCAGTATCGATGCTTGTAACTTGTGCAGTTTCCTAGTGTTTGTTGTTCAGGAGCATATGCACAGGTGTTTCCAGGTGACAGTTGTGGTTTCCACTGAGATTGTGACCTCGATCGACCTTTTCAGAGGCCAACTGAGGTCATTGACCTCCGATGACATCAGATTACTTATTTCGGCTTCTGGCGGTTTCTAGGACATTTTGTGGCGCTGATTTCAAATTTGGGATCCATTTTACATAATTATATGTTCCACTGGGGTCATGTGTTTCCACAGGTCAACCTAGGTCACTGACCTCATATGACCTGACATGACCTTTTTGGAATTTGGCAGTTTTTAGGACATTTTGTGACGCTGATTACGAATTTGGCACCCATTAAGCATTATGATATGCTCATTCACGATTCTAGCTCGATAAAATTAAATGTATACGCATTTACAATTTTGATGACTTTTAGGTCATTGACATGACCTCAGAAGTGGCCTAATGACCCAAGACCTTGAAGTTGGTATCAGCGGTTTCCTCTCGTCACAAGCACTACGCTCCTCTTTGAATCGAAACTCTAGCTCAATTAGGGGCGAAACACTAAGGGGGTCGTACCCCGCCCCCTCCCTACCCGAACACGTAGTGATTTTGCCCTACCCTGGCGAGGGTTAACCGTGAATGGAATCATGCACGGACTGGGAAGTTGTGTGATGTGCAGCTGCTCGTGCTCACCGAAACGCGTAGATGTGTTTTTCTGACTTCTTTAACGACGTACCAGTCAGCCTATTGACTAGTAGCGTCGAAGTGTCAGTTTTGAGTCGTCAGTTTGTCAGTCGTCTTGACACGCGCCCAGGCGGCGCACCCAGCTGGTCCACTGACCACCATCCACGCCCTCACCACAGTTTATTTGAATGTGTTTGCTGTCAGCATTTCGTAGTCATTTCATAATGCGAATTGTGATGATACATCTGCCAGCATGCCAGCACATGTATTATAATCCGGCTCGTTCTGACGGCATGTGTTGTTGACGTGACCTGCTAACACCCGCCTCCCCACAGACGGTTTCGTCGTCCTGTCATGCCAGGAGCCGGTGACGTCACGTCCCAGCGGTCAGCTGCTGTACGATCAGCTGACTGACTCTGTGGTCAGCGCGCAGCCCAGGCTGATGGGAGAGCCGTACCTGACGCCCGACTCGACCAGCTGTGTCACCGTGAACCGAGCAGGACCCGTCACCACGCTGGCCGTCCAGAGACTCAACGGTCAGTCGGCCGCGACAGGCAGCGCCATCTCGGGACCTGCACATGCACTAGAGCTTACTGCCGGCAGCCACAGACAGTGGCGTGTGGGAACGGCGATATCTAAGCGTCAGCTGCAAAATGGCGAACAATCACTGTGATTTCATGCAGAGCTGAGCTGACAGGTTACCAGCGGTATCTGCGCAGAAATATGTTAACACGTTAGATGCGTTTTGACAATTCTTTGGTTCGGTTTGGTTGTGATACCTAAGGCCGATTTTCGGTCCGCTCGGAGCATTGCGCAGCCATGGGATGGAGGAGAAGGGATAAAGTGGGTCAAAATGGACGCCGACCGGGCAACCGCCCATGGACAGGCCCTTTCCCGCAGCGCGAAGCTGCGAGGAGAGCCCAAGCCATGAAGGCGGCCACCACTCCCGGGGTGGCTCGGGGGCCACCACATGCCCGGTGGCCAGCGACCACCAGACCCGGGTTAACGTGGGCGTGACAGGGGATATAGGGCCGGCAGTCAGGAGGATAAAAAGGAACCTGATTTTTGCCAATTCAGGGCCTGGTGTTCTAACGTGCTGTGTGTACCTATGTTTGTGTTGCCAGCTCACGGCCTGGTGTTCTAACGAACTGTGTGTACCTATGTTTGTGTTGTACCTATGTTTGTGTTGTACCTATGTTTGTGTTGTACCTATGTTTGTGTTGTACCTATGTTTGTGTTGTACCTATGTTTGTGTTGTACCTATGTTTGTGTTGTACCTATGTTTGTGTTGTACCTATGTTTGTGTTGCCAGCTCACGGCCTGGTGTTCTAACGAACTGTGTGTACCTATGTTTGTGTTGTACCTATGTTTGTGTTGTACCTATGTTTGTGTTGTACCTATGTTTGTGTTGTACCTATGTTTGTGTTGCCAGCTCACGGCCTGGTGTTCTAACGAACTGTGTGTACCTATGTTTGTGTTGCCAGCTCACGGCCTGGTGTTCTAACGAACTGTGTGTACCTATGTTTGTGTTGTACCTATGTTTGTGTTGCCAGCTCACGGCCTGGTGTTCTAACGTGCTGTGTGTACCTATGTTTGTGTTGCCAGCTCACGGCCTGGTGTTCTAACGTGCTGTGTGTACCTATGTTTGTGTTGTACCTATGTTTGTGTTGTACCTATGTTTGTGTTGTACCTATGTTTGTGTTGTACCTATGTTTGTGTTGTACCTATGTTTGTGTTGTACCTATGTTTGTGTTGTACCTATGTTTGTGTTGCCAGCTCACGGCCTGCAGTTTGCGTTCGACGTTCGCACGCCGCTGAACATCAGTGACGTCACGTTCCACCCGAGCCGCTCCGGCAGCGGCTACGACCTGTACGCTACTGCCAGCGGTGTGGCGGAGGTCATGTTCATTAACCTCCAGTCAGGTAACTATTGACTTCCGGTCAGCTGTAACTATAGCTGTCATGTTCATTAACCTCCAGTCAGGTAACTATTGACTTCCGGTCAGCTGTAACTATAGCTGTCATGTTCATTAACCTCCAGTCAGGTAACTATTGACTTCCGGTCAGCTGTAACTATAGCTGTCATGTTCATTAACCTCCAGTCAGGTAACTATTGACTTCCGGTCAGCTGTAACTATAGCTGTCATGTTCATTAACCTCCAGTCAGGTAACTATTGACTTCCGGTCAGATGTAACTATAGCTGTCATGTTCATTAACCTCCAGTCAGGAAACTATTGACTTCCGGTCAGCTGTAACTATAGCTGTCATGTTCATTAACCTCCAGTCAGGTAACTATTGACTTCCGGTCAGGTAAACATATATTTGCAGACTGGTAACTGTAGACCTGCAGACTGGTAACTGTAGACCTGCAGACTGGGAACTGTAGACCTGCAGACTGGTAACTGTAGACATGCAGGCGGGTAACTGTAAAACTACTGGATCCTCACAATGATTTACCTGCAGACTGATAAACAGCAAAATCCAGACTGATAACTATAGATATACTGTTAGGAATCCATTTGCCCGTAATTGACAACTATGAAGCTACGGTCAGGTACAGCAGAGATAGGTAAATGCTGACTCAAATGAAAATGTCTGACTTGACTTAATGTATGTGACCTGTCACCTCAGACCAGGTGGAGATCCTGACCTCGGTCTGACCTCCCCTATTCATCACCTCAGGCCAGGTGGAGATTCTGACCTCGGTCTGACCTCCCCTATCAGTCACCTCAGGCCAGGTGGAGATCCTGACCTAGATCTGACCTCCCCTATCAGTCACCTCAGGTCAGGTGGAGATCCTAACCTCGGTCTGACCTCCCCTATCCATCACCTCAGGTCAGATGGAGATCCTGACCTCAGTCTGACCTCCCCTATCCATCACCTCAGGCCAGGTGGAGATCCTGACCTCGGTCTGACCTCCCCTATCCATCACCTCAGGTCAGGTGGAGATCCTGACCTCAGTTGGCAGCGGAGGCGGACAGCTGCCGGCCTCGCCTCGCTGGGGCCGACCGGAGCGCCCTCTGCACTCGGCCGGCCGATTCCAGAGACACCTATCGGCGGCTGACGGAGACACGCTGCTGGTGCTGAACGGCGACACCCACACGGAGAACTGTCAGGTGGCCGGCCTACGTGGACTGGGCATCGCCCTGTGGCTGGACCCGCTGCCGCCCACACAGTGACGTCACACCGCGCGTCACCGTGACGTCACCGACCGACCGGCCGACAGTGACGTCATCCTCGGGGACAGGTCCAGCGAGGTCTCCAATGGAATAGTAGGCACCGACGTCATTTATCACTGAGAAACGTCACGTCAGTAAACCTGTCACGTCAGTAAACCTGACGTCTGGGCCTGCCGGCATTCAGCTGGTCAATCAGCTGACAGCAATTACCTGACAGCAGTCAGCTGATATGAGCGGACTATCTGGCCGAGGCGCAGCTGTCGGAGACGAACTGCAGACTCTAGTCAGCCCAAAGCGCCACGCTGATCAACTGCTGTCGGAGATGAACTGCAGTCTCTAGTCAGCCCAAAGCGCCACGCTGATCAACTGCTGTCGGAGATGAACTGCAGTCTCTAGTCAGCCCAAAGCGCCACGCTGATCAACTGCTGTCGGAGACGAACTGCAGTCTCTAGTCAGCCCAAAGCGCCACGCTGATCAACTGCTGTCGGAGATGAACTGCAGTCTCTAGTCAGCCCAAAGCGCCACGCTGATCAACTGCTGTCGGAGATGAACTGCAGTCTCTAGTCAGCCCAAAGCGCCACGCTGATCAACTGCTAACCCATGACACAACCTGATCAGCAGGCTTAGAGGTTCTAAACCGATGCCGGTTCTAACCGGTTCTAACCGGTGAACACTGCAGTGCACAGCCGCTTGGAAGCTGACAATTGTGAGGCCAACCTTGAGTTGATGACGTCACCGGCTGTAAAGCCCTGTCTGTCCCGATTTTCTGACGAAGCGAAGCGCTGATGCAGAGCCAGAAGCGTCGCCAGCAAACGTCTGAGTGAGTTTCAGTACGAGTGGGAGTGCGAGTGTGAGCGCGTTCGTGGCCAATAAGTATAGACTTTGCCGCCATGTTTTCGTCGCTCAGTCGACTCGGTTGTAACACAGCCTGGGCCTGTGACGTCACGAAGCCTGGCCGTATGCTGTGTATAACGCTGTCAGAGACTGCAGCATCGGTGTCATCCAGTGACGTCATATATAGCAGAGGGACGTCACCAATGCGAGTGTGACGTCGCAAATATGCAATGTGACGTCACGTATGTGCTGTGTAACGTCACTGGTCTGCAGTGTGACGTAAACAAATGCCCGACATGTATGACGTCACAAGTGTAGCGTCGTGACACCACTTCTAGGCCGCGTGACGTCACCGTTGTGCAGTGTGACGTCACTCATCGCATGCCATGGGTACGCCGGGCGGTGTTACAAACATCGTATCTGGCAGCTCCGTTAAATATGCCAGTCGTCGCGTCAGTGCGTTAGTTTAATCTCTCCGCGGACAAACATCTGATCTCGAATAACTGATCTCGCCGCGTCCTGCTTCTCGGTCGACAGGTCACGCGGCTGCCGGGTGATCGCGGCTGCTCGCTCTAATTGTCTGCTGATCTTTGTGTTCGATGCCTTGCCTCTGTCGAATAAGTTCATGAGCTCCTCTCTGCTGGAATACATGCTCTAATTCGCTAATGGTATGTTCCTGGTGGGTGTATGTGTGTGTCTTACCTTACCTTGCTTTACTCTACCTTACCTTACCCTACCTTACCTTTCCATACCTTACCCCACCCTACCTTACCTTACCTTACCTTACCTTACCTTACCTTACCTTACCTTACCTTAACTTACCTTACCTTACCTTACCTTACCTTACCTTACCTTATCTTACCTTACCTTATCTTACCTTATCTTACCTTATCTTACCTTATCTTACCTTATCTTACCTTATCTTACCTTATTTTACCTTACCTTATCTTACCTTATCTTACCTTATCTTACCTTATCTTACCTTATCTTACCTTATTTTGCCTTGCCCTACCCTACCCTACCTTACCTTACCTTACCTTACCATACCATACCCTACCCTACCCTACCCTACCCTACCCTACCCTACCCTACCCTACCCTACCCTACCCTACCCTACCCTACCCTACCCTACCCTACCCTACCCTACTATAACCTACCCTACCTTACCCTACCTTACCCTACCTTACCCTACCTTACCCTACCTTACCCTACCTTACCCTACCTTACCCTACCTTGCCTCACTGGCGGATCTAGGGTTCGGGAATGGGGGGGGGGGGGGCTAAAATTTCGCTTCGCTTCATCAGCGAAAAGTTGTTGACTGGACGGGGGGTGGAGTCGGGTCGTCAGCGCGAAAAGTCGTTAAGTAGGGTGGGGGGGGGGGGGGGGTTGGGGGTCGTGCGGGTCATCAAAGCGAAAGTCATTGACCGGATGGAATTTTTATTCTTCTTCCTAATTATCACTTCTTACAGCCAATGCAGGAACACGTGGGGCGGGGACATCCTTGTATTGAATGCCCGTCATGTTCCTGTGGGCGGCATTTGCCCCTAATGCCCCCAGCCCCTGGATCCGCCAGTGGTTAAAAAAAACAGACTAACCCAATTTTGCCTCTTCTGTCGATTTCGAATATTTGTGCAGCTAAGTTCATGCTGAGTCTGATCTTGACTAGTTGGAAATACTAAAAATTGTAAGACCCCTACCCATAAAATGCATCGGGATAGGTATGTACATACACCACATACAAACGGACGGACGCACGCCCAGAGACAACCATGCACGTGGAGCCGGGGAAAGTGGGATACAACGCACGAGGGAGGTATGACGATAGCAGCACGGTGGGGTGGGGCGGTGTCTCGGTGTGACTCGGCGGCCTGCGCTGCTTGCTGGATGAAGTGCTGGCGGATGCCCCCGTGACGGCGGTCGGAGACGGTTTATTTGTTTGTTTCCTTTCTCTGCGAGAGGTGCCTCGTGATATGTCCTAGACCATTTGCACCGATCGCCAATATGTTTGTTTATGATTCTGCTTGTGTAAGAGAACCCGGTTAGCTGTCGGCCATGCATAGCCTCCAGCATCCCGTCCCTCCGTTACATTAATACCCATTACGTTAACATGCCCCGCCTGCCACCCGGGTGTATTAAACTAGCAGCCCGTATAAGTCGTTCAGCGTTCACCGTGGATCAGTTTGGCACCGTGGATCAGTTTCGCTTCCCGGGGAAATATTTATGTAGCCGCCGTCGGCCAACAGCCCACAATATCATCGGTAGATACACGGGCTTCTCCGTTCTCTCGTCTATATTTCGCGCGGTTTCTGAAAACATACATATACAATTTTAAGGACCAAAAACCTATGATTACAGCAAAACAGCAATTAAATATCTATCGAGCAAAAGAACACCGAAATATTACATTTCTGGCAATTTAAAATGCAGACAAAAACACTAAGTCACTCACCTACACGGTGCAGTCTCTCGGGCCGTTATAGCCTTGCGGCGTTACCAAAACAACCAAACGAACCACTCACGGTTCATCAACTTGGGGCCAGAAACAGCCACCACCAAGAACAAACTCCGTCAAACCAAAACCAACAGGTGGCTACTAATCGGAGCGGTCACGTCCGCTCTCTACCACACTCCAATCCGGAAAGGCCTCGCTCCCGCCGGCCGACCCCGACCTGACCCAGCTGCCAGCGTAGCAGGGGTCAGCTGGCCGCGTGGCTCGATAAACACCGATAACGGTTACAAAGTTATGAAGAATAACAAACAAAGACACTGTTACAATATTACATAAATGCAAATTTGCTTATGCGAAATTATCTGATCAAATTATCACACACTTCCGAACATATTTAAATCGACAATACCGAAACGTAACGACTGACGTGCCGGACATCTAGCGGGCGACCAAACACATACAACTTGTGGCGACCAAACACGCGATGGCTCAACGGCGAGTGATGGTACAACGGCGGTATTCAAAACGGCGCTTACAATTTCATTCTCCTCCACATTATATTGGGACTCAACACACATTCCTTCACAAACCTCGATACACGCACCTACACAAAACAAACATCACCTTGTCACGCTTCCGACACCCACACAACCTCATTATGCACATATACATTCACAGATATCCACACTCGTTCACAAACAACTCGCCACATTACCGCATCTCCAGCTCTCACACCCACCTTCCATGCCGTCACAGCGAATCCTCACCACCTTACCGCGTCTCCGGTACTCTCACATTCACAATTCACCGTCGCACCCAATTCATACCATACGCGTTGCACCGCACCCGTCTCCGCTCAGACCGTACCTTGCCCATTGATATTGTAATGCGGGACTCCAGAGCGTAGCTCAGATCACGGCGCTCCGCACCGACTGACCTTTATACTTCGAAAGAGCTCTGGACTTAGTGTCGGGACTTCTGCGACACCTGGGTGTCGCAGCGTTAATTTTGATGGGGACAAGAAAGCTGAAGATGTCTTCCCGACGAGGCCGCCACGAAAAATGCCACGATCTATCGGCCCTCGCTCCTGAGCTCAGCCGCCAGGCTTTCCCCGCCTGAGGTCACGTGCGGCTCGGCCGGCCGGCTCTCCTCCGTTGACCCTCTCAGGCCCGAGCCACTATCACCCCAACGTAGCCTTGGAATTTAGTGCGTCACATAATAATCTTGCACTTGTTTCTAAATATATTTTTGATTGATTGATTGATTGATTGATTGTGGAAACTGACAGTGGGGAATAATGGACAAGATTGTGCGGAGGCCTAGCCAATACGTAGCCGCGCCCCTGTGCGCAATACGCCTGCCGACACGGTCTGCTGCACTGACGGGTGATGGGGTAAAAGGGGGGTGGAGGTGAATGGGAATTCAAGTAAGAGGAGATCATTTTAACGAGAGATAACAAAGTTCTCAGATGTATGGACCGGTTTCGGTGGGAGTAGTTGGCTCGGAAGGAGAAAGTTGAGTTTCCAGGATAATGGGAATTGGATGATGAGATTTGTTTTCCAGAGGGTCCATTCCGCGATGCCAAGAAGTGAGCTGGATCGCGCGCAGTAAGTCGCGAAATACTGGTGGGTGCTCGGAAGAGCCCGGTGACGCCAGGTTCTGGGAAACCAGGAGGGCCTTAATGGCCGTCCGCCTCATGTAAATGCCCTATAGAGGATTCAGGGTGCTGAGGTGGCGACGTGGCGTGGAACGACGACTGGAGTACCACGGGGCGCAGTGATGTCGCCGGAAGCCCGGGGAGAGGCTATGAATTAGGTCCACCGGAGCTGGTACGGAATTTGAGCCGGTGGTGCCGCACCTCAAAACGATAGCCATCCGGTCCGGATAAAGTTATAGACTAGGCCCACCGTGCAGTTCCCGAGTCTAGTCTACCGCAGAACCTACCTCTAAGTGGAACCACGGCTTCGGAGATTTTTAGGACCCGTGCTTACCCAGCGGGGGAACAGAATGCCGCGGGCGCCTGTTATGTTCAGGTCCGTTCCAGTCCGCGGGGCGCTGGAACGGACAACATAAACATAACTACACATAACTACCCATAACGGTACACCGGCTCTGACCAGTTGACAGACAGTCGGTCCGGTTTTCGGCGCTGACGAGTGCTGCGTCGTGGCGGGTTAACGTCAGCGCGCATGTCTTGGCTAGGTGGCGCCACGGGTGTCTTCTCCGCCATCATGGGTTCCTTCTGCTGGCTGGGCAGGTGCAGCTGGCACTTGCTGCACGAACCGATGAAGTTGGCGATATCTTGCCCTAGACGAGGCCAGTATACCGTCTGTCGTGCACGCCTCTTGGTCCGTTCGATCCCCTGGTGGCTGGCGAGCAGTCTCTGGAGCGTGGCTCGACGGAGACACTGCGGTATCACCAACCGCTGGCCACGCACCACCAGGCCGTCATCCACCGCCAGTCGATCTCGAAGACCCCAGTACGGACGCAGCATAGGATTCGCCTGCGCCCGGTGCTCTGGAAAGCCGATCAGGACGGCTTCGTTCAAGGCGATTATCTCCGGGTCTTTATCGGCGGCAGCTCGTACTTCTGACAGCGTCGCGTCCTTGAACGGACTGGCGCCACCGTCTGGTGCGTCATTGACGAGCCTAGCAACCATGCTGGCTATCTGGTGACTGACGTCTTGTTCCGCCTCCTCATCTGCAGGCGCTGGGTCATCCACAGGCGCCCGAGACAGCGCATTTGGGATGACATGCAGCTTCCCCTGTCGCCAGGTGGCGACACAGTTGAATGGTGTCAGCCGTTCCCGTAGACGCTGCAGACGAGGGTTCTCGATCTCCACCATACTCTTCGTGTTCAGGATGGGGATCAGCGGCCAGCGATTTTGCTGTCAGAAATCCTCAAAATTAGAAATTTATAAATGTAAATAAAAAGGCATGTTCTTCGGTTCGTGCAGCAAGTGCCAGCTGCACCTGCCCAAGAACATGCCTAAGTTTTGTCTCAAAAATACAGAAAAGGTAAATATTTGTTCGCATCTTGTCTAAAAAAGTCTACAAAAGTTATTAAAAAATGACGTCATGAGTTTCTTACACTTAGGGAGCCATCACTCAGTCAAAATTAGAGATATTGCTTTGAAATTTGGTTTGGGTATTGCCCATATCTAGTTATCTCACATATATTCCAGTTTTTCTAACATCTTTGAAAACGCGTCAACCAATTTATTGTTTTGGACCTAGCGCCAGCTACCGCCAGAATGGCAATTGTGCAATCAAAATAAAACTAACAATAGGTAGGCACCTAGGTGAGATGGGTACTTCTAGCTCAAACCTTATCAGAAGTATCTTCCCCCTCCCGGGTTTTCTCAATAACCTGAAAACCATGATAGATATCAACGTGAAACTTGCATTACCTTATGCTGCATCAAATCTAAGTCTTCTCACCAACTCCAAATGAAATTGATGTAGCATGTTCGGAGATAATGATGTTTTAATGACGTCATGTCATGCCATTTTTTGGGGGAAAAACGATAAATGTTTGGAAAATCGTAGAAAATAGAGTTTTGAAACAAATTGCAAATAAAAACGTCAAAAGAAAGAAAATTACATTTTCTTCAAATTGGTTATCTCAGATTTTCGAGATTTTGGGTTTTAGAATCCTAAAATGAAGAAGAAAAAATGATTTTTTTTTTGTGAATGTGAAAAGTGAATTTCTTAAGCTCGAATACCAAAATAAGGTGACCGTCCCAAATCCACCGGAGAAAAACTGGGGGTACCTTTTTGCCACAAAAAGTTCCCCCCCCCCAAAAAAAAGATGACGGCTGGATCCGCCAGTGTCCTTAATTAACCCTATTTGTAACAGGGGGGCGGATTCCGCCCCCCCCCCCCCCCTCATGTTTTTCGCAGATATCTCCAGAACGGCTGGGAGCAGGCCCATGAAATTTTGGGACTTTTCATAGAATTGAATACCGCATTTGGAGTCAAAATTTTGAGTTCTTAACCTGAACAGAGGCGGTTCCAGGGCACAGTTTTGGGTGGGTTCGGAGGCGACATTTAGCGATAATACGGAAATGCGATCTTCACGGTTTCTTCCTAACTTCCTCAAGTATGAAGGAGTTACATCGGTTTACGGTGATTGCAGCAAGTGCAAATTAGTTGATGTTATTGAAATATCATAAAAATTGCATGGCAGAGGCGGTTTCAGGGGCTTAAAAAGGGGGGGGGGGGGTTCCAGGAAGTATTCAATGCTTGGCGGGAAGCCAATAGAGCGATGTAAGGGACATGTATAGCTATCAAGATGTAAAAGATAGCTTCTGCTTCCATTATTTGCATAATTTATTACATATAGAGTTTCAGGGGCGTGTTCAGGCACATGAAAAGGGGGCATGGTGATGACGATATGCCAGCGACAACGGAGCAATAGACGTTTAGCTTATAATGATATATGCACATATGAGGCCAGAAAAGGGAATAAAGTCATTTTTTGCAGAGGCGCGCTCAGGAATGGAAAAAAGGGGGTCATATTATTGCAAGGAAACTAAGAGGCATGTGCGTACAATGACATAACATACTGCAGTTTTCAGATGAAACACGCACCACAGGCTACTCTACGAACGATTATAAGATAATAGGCGAGTCCAGGTAGGGTAAAAGGGGGGTAAGCAATATTAATTGAAGTTGTAAGTGAAATAGTCACTGTTGACTAGTTAGTATCATAATAGCGGATAATATACTTATCAAAAGGTCTTGCGCCGCCCTAGTTTGGATCCTGGATACGCCTATGATGAAGTACAACATGCAAAAAGGAACTATCTACGATCAGTATCATATTTATAGTGCTGGGTAGCAACTTGTCTGCGGTTAATATTCTTTCCCAATTTGACCTCCCTTTTTCACTAACCTGGTACCGCCTATGGCAAAAGATATGATTTATAACTGTTTTGTCTAATGTCACAATCACATACCATTTCATTTATCAAAAAACAACATAAAAAAATGGTTTTATTACGCATTTATTTCACCCCCATATTGAGTGACCTGCACACTTCCTATGATTTTTGAATTTTCAAACGTCACCGTTATATATCAATTTCCAATTCAATTTCTATCGATTCCAATTGGTTGTGTTAAAATCGGTCGATAAACATGAAAGCTATGTTGGATCAAAAATACCACTAAAATTTGTCGTTTTTGCCCTCCTGTTGCCCCCCTATCCAAAATTTAGATTGTTTTATTATTTAGAAATGTAGATCGTGCTGAGGGGAACCAAACACCGTTTCATTTTTTTTAATCGGACGGGTAGATCTCGCGATCTCCGGGGGGGCGGAATCCGCCCCCCCCCCCTGTTACAAATAGGGGTAGCCAGGAGCCTGTTACAAATAGGGTTAACCCTATTAGTGGCAGGGGGCAGATTCTGCCCACCCCTCAGGTTTTTCGCCGATATCTCCCGAACAGCTAGGAGCAGACCCATTAAATTTTGGGACTTTTCCTATAATTGAATTCTGCATATGGAGTCAAAATGTTGAGTTCCTAACCTGAACAGAGGCGGCTCCAGGGCCCAGTTTTGGGAGGATTGTTTTCTGTGACATTTAGCGATAATACGGAGATGCGATCTTCACGGCTTTTTCCTAACTGCCTGAAGTATAAAGGAGTTACATAGGTTTACGGTGATTGAAACAAGTGCAAATTAGTTGATTTTAGTGAACTATAATAAATATTGCACGGCAGAGGCGGTGTCAGGGACTTGATAAGGGAGGTTTACAGGAAGTTATTTTCATATATTTTTCCTCCCTTTTTCGCTAACCTGGCACCGCCTATGGATGAAAATATGCTTTATAACTGTTGCGTTCGATGTCACAATATCACACCATTTTATTTATCGAAAAAGAAGTAGAAAAAGACGGTTTTATAAATCATTTTTTACCCCCAAATTTAGTGCCCTGAAATCGCCTATGATTTTTTCATTTTCAAAAGTCACCATCATATATCAATCCCAAATTGAATCTCTATCGATCCCCATTAGTTGCGTTGAAATCGGTTGATAAACATGACAGCTGTGTTGGATCACAAATACCTTTAATGTTTTTCGTTTTTGCACCCCTTGTTGCCACCCTATCAAACATTTAGGATTTTTTAGATTTTTTGGAAATGTAGATCGTGTTGAGGGGAATCAGACACCATTTGATTTGTGAAAATCGGACGGGTAGATGTCCAGATCTTCGGGGGGGGCGGAATCCCCCCCCCCCGCCACTAATAGGGGTAGCCAGGAGCCTGCTACTAGCCGTTTTCACGAAGGATGTTACGTTTCGGGCGATTGGGGGGTTTGGGGCGTTTGGGGCGATTGGGTCTATAGCTCGTAAGAACAAGGCTTTTCCCGGTTATTTTTGGTATCAATCGCAATTTTATGAATTCATGAATAAGTATATGCTCTTACAATGCAATATTCCCCGTTAGTTTGCTTTGAATATTCAAATTCAGGAGCAAATCTGGCAATTTTGTGTTGTGTTAGTCCTTCTACAAAACATACCGCAAACGCCTTAAAAAGAGGCTAAAAGTATACTAGTATACTAACTTTTATTAAATAAAATACGCAATTGACAGTTAGTTAGGTCAAAATTGAAGATATTAATGACACAGAAATAAAATATTATGATGAAAAATGCAATCAAATGTCAAAAGCATAGCCAGGCCTTAATTCATCGTCGCTCCGTCCCGCTGAGATCGTCCAATTTAGAGCGATAACTTCGTTGGTTTCTGAAAACCGGAACAATCCTCACTCATTTATTTAAGCAACGAATCACACCAATTGTTCTTGATTTGATCAATTGATTAATTGATGAATCTCATAAAAAGCTGAAAGAACCTCAGAAAAAGCACTTATAAACCCATGAAACATGCGGGCTTTCTGCAGCCACTGGTACTGAAAACTCAAAAATGGCGGCTCTAGATCAAAGAGACGGCATGTCTGGGCCCAGACCACGGCTCTGCACATACGAAACGTGACGTCAGGCGACCGGCTGGCTCGTCGCCATGGTAACGGGCCGGCTGGCGCCGGAGTCACGTGGTCGCCATGGTTACCGGGCGGCGGCGCCTGCGCGGAGCCAGCGCAGAGCCGAGCCAGCATTCTCGTCATCTTACAACAAATGATCAAAACGAAATCGCTAATTATAATTAATTCTTGCTATAAAAAAGGAATGTGAGTGAAAATATGAATGGACTAATTCATCTAGTTTTCATTCAAATAAGCTATTATTCCTGAAAATCATGTCGTTGCAAAATATGACCATTTCCCGAACCCCGCACATCCGGGATTCGAGCAAGATGGAGTCTCACCAAACGCCCCAAACCACCACAGCCATCTGGCATCACCAGAGCTAGTTTAAGATGAAATTGTTCATTTTAAGTAAACTATGGTGTTATCATTAAAATGGAATTTCCAGAAAAATGCAATATTCATAAAGTTGCGATTGATATCAAAAATCACCGGGAAAAGCCGTGTTCTTACGAGTTACAGACCCATTTACCCAAAACGCCCCAATCGCCCCAAACGCCCCAAACGCCCCAAACGCCCCAAACGCCCCAAACGCCCAAACGCAAAATCCTTCGTGAAAACGGCTACTAATAGGGTTAAGAAGTATATGTACTTACTTCTTAATTTTCCAAATTTACAACTTTGAATTAGGAAATAATTGTATTTAATTCTTAAATTCAGATAACATCATTTTAATACCATAACAGTAGGCGGTAGCCAAATAAATTTTGCAAGCAAAATCAAAAGGTCATTATTTCCCTTTAAATACACGCATAAAAAAATGTTGTTACATTTGTTTCGTCATTTCAGCCTACCCCCACTCAAAAATTATCGGCGACGCCCCTGCATAGGACCCTCTCAGGCCTGTCAAGGGCCTTCTCAGACCGGTATGGGACTCTTTCAGGCCTGGCGAGGGCCCTCTTAGGCTTAAAGGGAATGTTTCACCTTTGTATTGGTTTTGAACTGAGATAGCCATTAGCTTTGGCCGTTATTGAAATGTCGAAAATGCTAAGGTCATTTTCCACAAAACTTAGCCATTCTTAAGCAACTTAATTTCCTATTTGCAAAATGGGGTCTATGCTAGTGCCGCCGTTGATTGGCTGACACACTTTTCAGCCAATCCCACTTTGTCAGCCAATCAGCGTCGGTTTTGTGTTGCAACGGCGGCGGCTCAATAATGACATCATCCCAAATTTAAAACCTTAATGTGTATAAAGTTAAGTGACTTTTCGAGAGAACAAATATCACCATCGTTCTCAGCAGAAATTACTTCATATTTTTTCACTGCAACCAGCGTATATTTGACAACTTTCAGAAAGGTGAAACATTCCCTTTAAAGGGAAATAATGACCTTTTTCCACAAAAATGGAGTTAGCACTTGAAATCGTCAGACGAGACCAAAATATATTGTAAATTCATCACATTTTGCATGAAAACTTTCCTACCGAAAGATATTTCAAGTTAAAGTTGATAAGCGTTCCACACTTTTAACGACCGGTACTTGCAAGTACTTTTGGTCCTCATCAAACTGCGGGCTTTTCCCGTATTGTTTTTTTACGCAATGGAGTAGAAAATATATTGTGCGTTCTACTCGTTGTGATTATATGCCCGGAGATCTTCTAAAACTAACAGCGATTGGAAAAAGTGGCAATAAAATCGGAAGCTCATCGATGCACATCATCGGCGGCATAGTTAGTGGTTGCGAACCTCAATTTTTGAAAATCGATTCATTTGTTTTCAACATTAGGAGTATTGTATAATTTGTCTGTGGCTGTATATAACACTATGCTTTATATTATCATGACAAATAATAATTTTTCCCAAAAAAACTAACAAACAATAACACAAAACTGGCAATTAAATCGGAAGCTCATCGATGCACATCGGCGGCGACCTATTTAGCGTCGGCGATTTCTTACAAAGTCATTGTCATGCTTCTCGGCGCACTTAACCATTGTGGCGAGTTGTAGCGAAAAGCGCTTTCGTTCTCCATGGCAACCAGGCGTGAGCCAATGAAAAGCCAGAACATATTCCCTTTCTGGCTTTTGATTGGCTAACGCCTGGTTGCCATGGAGAACGAAAGCGCTACTAGCGCTACTAGCGTGTGTCCGAGCAGCGCTCAGTTTGATCGGAAACGTCACAGAGCCTCCAAAAATGCCGCGCACTCGATGTAAACAATGGTAGGGAAGGACGAATTTATCAATGACCATCATGAAGTACACAAGGTACTTGTTTGTATTGTTTCCAAACTTACAACTTTGAATTTGGGAATAATTTTAAAAAAATTCTTAAATTAAAATAAAATAATTTTAAAACCATAACGGTAGCCTAAGAAATTGTTGCTAACAAAATCAAAAGGTCATTATTTCCCTTTAACCCTATTTGTAACAGGGGGGGGGGCGGATTCCGCCCCCCCCCCCCCCTCATGTTTTTTCGCAGATATCTCCAGAACGGCTGGGAGCAGGCCCATGAAATTTTGGGACTTTTCATAGAATTGAATACCGCATTTGGAGTCAACATTTTGAGTTCTTAACCTGAACAGAGGCGGTTCCAGGGTACAGTTTTGGGTGGGTTCGGAGGCGAAATTTGGCGATAATATGGAAATGCGATCTTCACGGTTTCTTCCTAACTGCCTCAAGTATGAAGGAGTTACATCGGTTCACGGTGATTGCAACAAGTGAAAATTAGTTGATGTTAATGAAATATCATACAAATTCCATGGCAGAGGCGGTTTCAGGGGCTTGAAAGGGGGGGGGGGGGGTTCCAGGAAGTATACAATGCTTGGTGGGAAGCAAATAGAGCAATGTAAGGGGCATTTATAGTTATCAAGATGTAAAAGATAGCTTCTGCTTCCATTATTTGCATAATTTATTACATATAGAGTTTCAGGGGCGTGTTCAGGCACATGAAAAGGGGGTGACTGGCTTGGTGATGACGATATGCCAGCGATAACGGCGCAATAGACGGTTAACTTATAATGATATATGCACATATGAGGCCAGAAAAGGGAATAAAGTCATTTTTTGCAGAGGCGCGCTCAGGAATGGAAGAAAGGGGATCATATTATTGCAAGGAAACTAAGAGGCATGGGCGTACAATGACATAACATACTGTAGTTTTCGGATGAAACACGCACCACAGGCTACTCTACGAACGATTATAAGATAATAGGCGAGTACAGGTAGGGTAAAAGGGGGTAAGCAATGTTAATTGAAGTTGTAAGTGAAATAGTCACTGTTGACTAGTTAGTATCATAATAGCGGATAATATACTTATCAAAAGGTATTGAGCCGCCCCAGTTTGGATCCTGGATACGCCTATGATGACGTACAACATCCAAAAAGTAACTATCTACGACCAGTAACATATTTATAGTGCTGGGTAGCAACTTGTCTGCGGTTAATATTTTTTTCCAATTTTACCCCCCTTTTTCACTAACCTGGTACCGCCTATGGCAAAAAAAAAATGATTTTTAACTGTTTTATCTAATGTCACAATCACATACCATTTCATTTATTAAGAAAAACATCAAAAAATTGTTTTATTACCCATTTACTTCACCCCCATATTGAGTGACCTGCACACGCCTATGATTTTTGAATTTTCAAACGCCACTGTCATATATCAATTTCTTATTCAATCTCTATCGATTCGTATGAATTGTGTTAAAATCGGTCGATAAACATGAAAGCTATGTTGGATCAAAAATACCACTCAAATTTGTGGTTTTTGCCCCCCTGTTGCCCCCCTATCAAAAATTTAGATTTTTTATTATTTAGAAATGTAGATCGTGTTGAGGGGAACCAAACACCGTTTCATTTTTGAAAATCGGACGGGTAGATCTCGAGATCTCCGGGGGGGGCGGAATCCGCCCCCCCCCCCCCCTGTTACAAATAGGGTAGCCAGGAGCCTGTTACAAATAGGGTTAACCCGCGAGTTACTGTTTTTTTTTTACTCCCGTTATTTTGAAATAACTCCTCAACGAACACCGGTATCGTCTAGATCTCCTATCTATCAACACCGGTATCAACCTCCTATCTCGTTTTTTTAGTTTTTTGTATTCACAATTTTGAGAAATCCTAATACATATTTTTTTTACAAAATGTTCAAGAAAAAATCAGAATTATCTTAAAACCGGAATATATGTGATCGAGACGTGTGCGGAGAATATGTGTACCAAATTTGAAGTCGATATCTTCAAATATGACTGACTTATGACCTTTAAATGACAAAAATCGATCACCTCTCACAGCATTACTTTGCATAAAAACGAATTTCCGTTTTTACTTTTTACTTCTATTTATATGGAACAAACAATGGTCTAAGGTCCTTTTTCGCGTTCTAGACGAAAAAGAAACCCATAAACATGTGTTACAACGCCTAATGACCGTAATATGCAGTTTGACCTCGAAACCTCGGATGACCTTGATCTTACCCAAGGTCATAAACAGCTTAGCAAGGTACTTAGAAGTGTCAGACACACGAATCATACCGATTTATCGACAGCTTATGCGTTTAATATCGCAATTTTGCGCGACTATTCCATCCATCGAGACCTTTTGACACGGTCAAACATTTTGTACTTCACCTGTCCTGTGACGTCATCGATGACCCCGAGGTCAACAATATTATGTTTCCCTCGATAAATTTCCCAGGGCTATCGAATTCCGTTTGAATTTTTACATTCGGTCCAGTAGTATCTGAGATCCGAGGGGCGGCAAAAAATAGCCCCCCCCCCCCCCCCCCCCCAGTAAGTCGCGTTATGAAATATACCCCAGTAACTCGCGGGTTAAGTCAAGGGCCTTCTCATACCTGAAATTACGCTCTCATACCGACTGAAGGCCCTTTCAGACCTGCAAAAACGCTCGGGCCCTTTTCAGCTCGAGGGCCCCTTGACGTCTGATGTGCCCCCCCCCCTCGATTTTGGTCTTCCTGGATCCGCCCCTGACTCATGATCTGGTAGATAGCGGTCATGTCGCATCGCCGTCTTAAAGGGTAAAGGGTGGTTAAGAGATGGCAGGCCGTTGAAGCGTCGAAGCTGTTCTTCATGTGGGTCACGTCTCAGGTTTCGATTGACAAAACGTACTGAAAAGGGAAGAATGTCCCATAGGCAACAACCAATCAGAAGCCAGTATCCCGTCTGCCAGCCAATCGAAAGCCAGCATCTCACCGCCAGTCTAACAGGAGACGAACATCAAAGTAGGAATGATTTTGCACGTGTCGCCGCCACTGCTGGCCATTCTCTTGCCCAGTCTCCAAGTTCTCCAGAAAGCTAATTACTGGTAGAAAACTTTATTAATGATACAAACACTACGTCGACAATATATATATATAATCCAACCTAACCAGGGAGGAAATGCCACAGTTCGATCCCAGCGTGTACGAGAGATTGAATACAGGTCAAACCCAACGACGACAACGACGAAAACAAAGCTGAAAAAATCATTCAGCACTTCGAAAAATATTGATGACTGACGTTTTAATCACGGATTGACATCACAATGTTCAATGACATCACAATGACATCACGTGTGCACAAAACAATGTTCCCTTACATCTGTAGCTGGTTCACCATAATGCTGGAACAGTCAGTAACCCAGAACAAACAAAAAAACGTGCACGGGCACTGCCTCAGAAACGGGTCGTTGACGTCACTGCACCAGCGGCGGCGTATGTCACCAACTGAGTTTCGAGACGCCCGGACCCCGCCGGAGGGAACCCAACAGAGACCACTACCCCCTCCCTCAACCCCCTAGAGACTCAAACAGCAACAGCCAGCCACCAACACTACGGAGAGCACATCAACAGCTAACACCCACACGCACACACAACGCAAATGTACACAACCCAGCACGGAATCAACGAACATAAATAGATATGTATGTACAAAAATACAGGTTGGTATTGCACGACGATGGTGGCCGCCCACCTGGGAAGCCGCCCGGTCTCCACCCAGCCCACCTGGGAGGCCACCCGGTCTCAACCCCGCCCACCTGGGAGGCCACCCGGTCTCAACCCAGCCCACCTGGGAGGCCGCTCGGTCTCAACCCAGCCCACCTGGGAGGCCGCTTGGTCTCAACCCAGCCCACCTGGAAGGCCGCCCGGTCTCAACCCAGCCCACCTGGGATGCCGCCCGGTCTCAACCCAGCCCACCTGGGAGGCGCGGCGGCACCGAAGCCAGCCCACTTCTACCAGCTACACTGGAAACCCAGCAGATCTATCGGCTACATTAGAAAACTCAGTAGTTCTATCAGCTACATTGGAAACCGCAGTTCATTTGTACCAGGAATGGTCCGAGGCGAACCACCACCGGCCAGTACCACCGCCACCGGCGCGGCCAGGGGCGGCAATACTGATCCTCCACATGTTTGGTCGCGGAATGCCCTGAGAACCAGCAGCTGAGCGCTGGTTTGAGCACACGTTTGGCATGTCAACTGGACATCCTCCAACTGGCCTCTCTCACATATACCGAGAGAAAAATATACACTGGGAGCTGAATTTCATGCTCAGCGGCATAATGTTCAGCGAGAAACGGAAACAAGCTGATGCATCCGAAATGAGTGTCAACGCCCACAGGCAATAACAAGGGATATTCACACTATTATGACGAAATGTCGGTCATCAGGAAAACGGAGGAACATGACACAAAAATGTTCACAAAGTAAAGCTGATTTCTTCTGAGATAGATAACATTCTTCGTCTTCGCAGCTCAGCGAGATCCGACTTGACACGCCCGTGACAATGTGACCAGGGAACTTCCGTGCTCACGGCACATGACTTGAGTCAAAACTACTCCATAGAAACAGAAAAAGGCAGTCCCCGGCCATATGCCACTGAAACAAGAACAGTACAACTACACCACAACATCCAACAGAGAACAAGAACGCAAGCGCGCCGTTAAAGCTGCTTTATGGAATGACCGCCACCGAATACGGGTCGTTTTGGTGACGATTATTGATCTACGTCACGCGTTCGACCCTCACCATCGATTCACAGATGCCGTGATCACCGGGACCAGGGTGAACGGCCCACCGCCAGGCAGAGCACGTGGCAGTCACCGTGCCGGCAGTATCAGAGGACACTGCACTGCCCAGCAGTGTCACCACCAGCGGGGCTGCCGCCATGGTGTACCACAAGGCTGCACCATTCCCCCTTCTGTCTTCACCGTCATCCCACCGCTGCCTGCTCTTCCCGAAGCACCGGACATCAGGCTCCGTTCCCGCCGGCTTCCGCCACGCCTGGCCCACCTCACAGCGGAAGTGGCGTCACAGCCGCATCCGGCAGTGACGTCACAACCCGCCTGCCAGTGACGTCACTCGACGGGGGTAGCTAGCTTGACGGAGCACTCGCCGAGCCGGCGGACGGCGCCGAGCAGACTGTCGGCGGAGGCGGCCGAGCGGCGGCCGGCGCGGTAGTAGGAGGCCGGCTTCTTGTCACGGACGATCTGCACGTCATCTAGGATGTGCTGCAGGTACGGCAGGCCCGGATTGACGGAGGAGGAGCCAGCCGTCGCTGCTGGCGGCCGACACCCGTACGGCGACTCCCCGGTGCCGGCTGACAAAGCCCCCGGCGGCGGCGGCGGCAGCGCAGAGGGCGACACCAGAGACAGCGCGTTCCGATTCAGACTGCGCAGGTAGCTCTGGAGACTGGTGGTGGGGCTGGGCAACGAGCAGCCGTCCGGTGTCTGTGGACAGGACAGCAGTGACGTCACTGGCCGGACATGGCTCTGTGGAGATTGAGGTGTGACATCAGTAGATATTAATGATGGTTAATGGTTAATGGTTAATGGTTAATTGTGAATTGTGAATTGTGAATTGTGAATTGTGAATTGTGAATTGTGAATTGTGAATTGTGAATTGTGAATTGTGAATTGTGAATTGTGAATTGTTAATGGTTAATGGTTAATGACTTTCAGAGGCAGTGATACAATGCCAGTGGTGACGGGCCTGAAGGATTCAAGACGGCCGACAAAGTTGGCATGGGGGCTCGATCCGATAAGTTTGAGGACATCTAATAAACTCATCTGATTGTATATGTTTGTGCAACAAGAACCAATTTTAAATCAACTATGGGGTAAACGTTACGTGGTTGTACACTTGTTTTCTGCCCACCTGCGCCTTGCGCCGCTCTTCCTCGGTGTGCCGGTCCATGTGGCATTTGAGCTTGTCCTGGCGACTGAAGGCGCGCGGACACACCTGACAGGCGTATGGCCTCTCGCCCGTGTGTGTCCGCACATGTCGCTTCAGGTGGGCCGAGCGAGCGAACGCCGCCGGACAATAGTCACACTGCAATCGGAAAACATAAATACAAGTCACAGCAAAGTCAGACAGCGGGTCTGAGGTTACAACAGGGTCAGGCAGCGGGTCTGAGGTTACAAAAGGGCCAGACAGCGGGTCTGAGGTTACAACAGGGTCAGGCAGCGGGTCTGAGGTTACAACAGGGCCAGACAGCGGGTCTCAGGTTACAACAGGGCCAGACAGCTGTCTGAGGTTACAACAGGGCCAGACAGCGGGTATCAGGTTACAACAGGGCCAGACAGCGGGTCTGAGGTTACAACAGGGTCAGACAGCGGGTCTGAGGTTACAACAGGATCAGACAGCGGGTCTGAGGTTAAAACAGAGTCAGACAACGGGTTTTGATGTCACAGCAGAGATACCAGATCAACATGGCCCTGGATATTTAGTTAGCTCGGTGAATGCCAATACACGGGCCGGAACAGTGTCAGTTGATCCGGAATATACCCGCGAGTCCATATATACCCGCCAGTCCACACGGCTCCGGCTATCGAAGACCTTAATGAAAGTCCGCATTGTCTAGTAATATGTATCTGTATCTGCGGCCTTGACCCCGAACTGACCTTGAACTGTTTCTCCAGTCTGTCGGTGACATGAACCCTACTGATGTGGTCTCGCAGGTCGGACGCGCTGACGAAGTGTTTCTTGCAGAACACACAGCTGCCGGCGGTCGCGTCCAGCGCCTCCGGCAACACTGGTGACGTCAGCGGTGACGTCATCTCCGCCTTGACGTGCACACTGCCCACGCCCTCGCTCAGCTCCACCTGACGCAGAGACGACATCACCGTCAGTCGGAAGCCGACCAGCTTTGCTACACATAACACGAGACCAAATCTTACTTAGAGTCTCGCTCGATTGATATCATCTTCACCTGCGGGTTCAGCAGGCTGGTGTCGGTGTTGGTGTCGGTGTTGGTGTTGGTGTCGGTGTCGGTGTCGGTGTCGGGGTCGGGGTCGGGGTCGGGGTCGGGGCGGGGTCGGGTCGGGGTCTGGGTCTGGGTCGGGGTCGGGGTCTGGGTCGGGGTCGGGGTCGGGGTCGGGGTCGGGGCCGGGGTCGGGGTCGGGGCCGGGGCCGGGGCCGGGGCCGGGGCCTGGGCCGGGGCCGGGGCCGGGGCCGGGGCCGGGGCCGGGGCCAGGGTCGGGGTCGGGGTCGGGGTCGGGGTCGGGGTCGGGGTCGGGGTCGGGGTCGGGGTCGGGGTCGGGGTCGGGGTCGGGGTCGGGGTCGGGGTCGGGGTCGGGGTCGGGGTCGGGGTCGGGGTCGGGGTCGGGGTCGGGGTCGGGGTCGGGGTCGGGGTCGGGGTCGGGGTCGGGGTCGGGCCTCACCTGCGGGTTCAGCAGGCTGGTATCGGGGTCCTGGTCGCCGTCAGAGCCGTGTGACGTATTGAGCTGTGACGTCACACAGTCGTCCTGTGACGTCACACAGTCGTCGTGTGACGTCGTGGTGACGGTCGGTGGTTCGGAGACGTCGCTCCGGTCCGACAGACTGTCACTCGGACGCCGTGACGTCGCCCCGCCCCCCTCCGTGTCCTGCCGGTCATACAGCGGTCACACGGCGGTCACACGGTGGTCACACGGCGGTCACACGGCGGTCACACGGCGGTCACACGGTGGTCACACGGTGGTCACACGGTGGTCACACGGTGGTCACACGGTGGTCACACGGTGGTCACACGGTGGTCACACGGTGGTCACACGGTGGTCACACGGTGGTCACACGGTGGTCACACGGTGGTCACACGGTGGTCACACGGTGGTCACACGGTGGTCACACGGTGGTCACACGGTGGTCACACGGTGGTCACACGGTGGTCACACGGTGGTCACACGGTGGTCACACGGTGGTCACACGGTGGTCACACGGTGGTCACACGGTGGTCACACGGTGGTCACACGGTGGTCACACGGTGGTCACACGGTGGTCACACGGTGGTCACACGGTGGTCACACGGTGGTCACACGGTGGTCACACGGTGGTCACACGGTGGTCACACGGTGGTCACACGGTGGTCACACGGTGGTCACACGGCGGTCACACGGCGGTCACACGGCGGTCACACGGCGGTCACACGGCGGTCATGCAGCGGTCATAAGCCCTTCTCACATCTACTTACCGCACCCATACTGACCTCCCATACCCATACTGACCTCCCATACCCATACTAACCTCCCATGCCCATACTGACCTTCGATACCCATACTGACCTCACATACCCATACTGACCTCCCATACCCATACTGACCTCCCATACCCATACTGACCTCACATACCCATACTAACCTCCCATACCCATACTGACCTCCCATACCCATACTGACCTCCGATACCCATACTGACCTCACATACCCATACTGACCTCCCATACCCATACTGACCTCCCATACCCATACTGACCTCCGATACCCATACTGACCTCACATACCCATACTGACCTCCCATACCCATACTGACCTCCCATACCCATACTAACCTCCCATACCCATACTGACCTCCCATACCCATACTGACCTCCCATACCCATACTGACCTCACATACCCATACTAACCTCCCATACCCATACTGACCTCCCATACCCATACTGACCTCCGATACCCATACTGACCTCACATACCCATACTGACCTCCCATACCCATACTGACCTCCCATACCCATACTGACCTCACATACCCATACTAACCTCCCATACCCATACTGACCTCCCATACCCATACTGACCTCCCATACCCATACTAACCTCCCATACCCATACTGACCTTCGATACCCATACTGACCTCACATACCCATACTAACCTCCCATACCCATACTGACCTCCCATACCCATACTGACCTCCCATACCCATACTGACCTCCCATACCCATACTAACCTCCCATACCCATACTAACCTCCCATACCCATACTGACCTATACCCATACTGACCTCCCATACCCATCCAACCTCCCATACCCATACTGACCTTCGATACCCATACTGACCTCCCATACCCATACTGACCTCCCATACCCATACTGACCTCACATACCCATACTGACCTCCCATACCCATACTAACCTCACATACCCATACTGACCTCCGATACCCATACTGACCTCACATACCCATACTGACCTCACATACCCATACTGACCTCACATACCCATACTGACCTCCCATACCCATACTGACCTCACATACCCATACTAACCTCCCATACCCATACTGACCTCCCATACCCATACTGACCTTCGATACCCATACTGACCTCCCATACCCATACTGACCTCCCATACGCATACTGACCTCCGATACCCATACTGACCTCACATACCCATACTGACCTCACATACCCATACGAACCTCCCATACCCATACTGACCTCCCATACCCATACTGGCCTGACTGACCTCCCTACCGATCCAACCCGCCTTTTCTGTCCCTCCCTATCAACCCCTTGCTCCCTTCCATGTCCCTCAATATCGACCCCTCGCTCCCCTCCATGTTCCTTCCTATCGACCCCTCCCTCCCCTCCCTGTCCCTCCCTACTGTCCCCTCCTTCCCTGACCTACATCTCCTACCGACCCCTTCCTCCACTCTTGTCCCCCTACTGCCTCTTCTATCTCCCCCTCCTGCCTACTGACCACAAACAGCGGTGAGGAGCAGCGGGGCGGCGGGGCCGTCTCGCCACCCCTATCCTCCCGCGGCCGGCTCTTCCTCCGTTCCTCCTCCTCCTCAGCCGAACTGTCCTCCCGCGGCCGCCGTTTACCCGGCGAAGGACGGCCGTACCGCTCCGATGACGTCACCGCCCGGCGCAGCAGCGACTTGACCGGTGACGTCAGCATGGGTGACCTCATCGGCGGCGAGAACATGAACGGCATAGGCAGCGGTAGGCTGGTCGGTCGCTGCCGGAGATAAGTGTGACGTCAGAGTCTCAGAGGTATGACGTCAGAATACACACCAGTCTCGCATGATCCACATGTGTGACATGTAGTGTTACATCAAAGGAAATGTTTCACCTGTACCATGGGTCTAAAACGGAAACGATGGGCTTCAAAAGCAAGTTGCAAAACTTAAACTTTTCCCAATAAATAACTTTCTCCAATACATTCAAATTTGTCTACATGCAATACAGGGACAAACAGGATCTGAGAACTGCATTGGGTGTATGACGTCATCATGGCATCATGAAGACGTCGATCGTGACGTTCTTTCCGTACCTCCGGAGCCGGCGGCGGCACGGCCATGGCGATCCCGCGAACCTCCAGCATCGTGGCCGCAACCACAAGGCCGTCAATCTCATTGTCAGCGACGGAGATTTCGCCCGTATAGACATACTCGATCAGCGACCGCACGCACGACACCTGTTGGAGAACCGGCGCACTTCAGTTTCACGATTACTGCGGCTTCGAGGGACGGTGGTGACACCTGCTGGAGGTATGGTCAACTTCAGCTTCATTCTCAGGAGTAACCGTCGTGACGCGTGGCGGAGGCCAGGCGAACTTCTGTGAAGCTATGATAGCGCATACACACAAGATCAAAGAGCAACGGTTGGATATAAATAGGTCAATAAACCACGAACTAGGAAACAAACCGAGAGCTGGAGGGGAAGCGAGCTCGGCGGCGACTCGGTTGCCATGGTTACCTGCAGGTCGGGCAGGATGAGCGTGGCTTCTGACTCCTGATTGGCTGAGAGCAGGCGTTCCAGCAGCGGACTGCAGGCGGACAGCAGCAGTCGGTGGGCTGCCGAACACAGCGCGGAGACGGAGCCGTGTTATAGGGTGGCATGGTATGGTGTGACGTCATGCGTAATCATGTGAGGCTTCTGTGTCAGATGACGTCATATGATGTCAGGTGACGCCACACGGTGCAATGTGACGTTATACGGTGCCATGCGACATCACATAATGCTATGTGATACCGATTCCACCCCTGCCTTTGATCTCGCCGCCCGTACCTTTGATCTCGCCGCCGCGGCAGATGAGGGTGACGTCCACATAACTCTCATTCTTCCTCAGCTCCATAAACTCGGTGCACAGACTCGGCACGTGAGTTTGCCATTTCAGCCGGTAGGCGTCGCCCTCGGACGCCATGGTTTTCTATAGGTGGCAGCACCTGCAAGAGACGGCTCGTCAGCGTCGGTATGACTGAGATGGAGACTGCGCCCGCACTCTGCCGAACAGGAGACCAACACTCCGGCTGCAGTTCGGACAACCCGCAGTCGCCGCAGCCTGGGGAGAAGATTCTGTTCAGTAGTAGTTCAGTAGTTCAGTAGTATGTTCAGTAGTTCAGTAGTATGCCGACTTGCTGCACGCTTACCAGCCGTACGCGCATTTCAAGTGTAGTTTAGTAGCAAACGGTAAAGAGGGTGATATATTATAGTACATTTGAGTAGGCTGCGTTTTTGATGCATTGGATGCATTGGATGCCCCGTATATTTTTACTTTCTCCAGGGAAATAGCAGCCTCAATATATCTTGCAAGATATTCTTCATTTTGGAACCGGGAAAGATATTTTCTGATAATAAAACGAACACTAAGAAAAACATGCGCCAATTCAGGTTATTTTACTAAGCATAAAATCCAAGTTTGATGAAGGTTTGCAATACCACTTTCTACGCACAATGAGTACACATATTCGTACGTTGTCCAAACCCCTTTAAGAAATAGCATCAGCACCTGGTTGCTTCTGTCTTGGCGACGACACCGGCTTCCGCCCCGTCACTACTATACCACCCCCCCCCCCCCCCCCCCCTCCCCCCCACCCACACACACACACACACACACACACACTTCCGCCCACTACTGCCGGCAGCCGTCCGCGGGCCTAGTGACCGCGGTCGAGGAGGGGGGGGGGGGGGGGGGAGGGGACCGACTCCCCAGTCCCCGGTCAACGACCCCCCCCCCCCCCCCCCCCCTTCTACCTGGCCCAGCGCCTGGCCCGTAGGTAGGCAGGCAGGCAGGCAGGCAGGCAGGCAGGCAGGCAGGCAGGCAGGTAGGCAACTGGTAAGACGCCAGTGACGCTAGGGTTCCGTATGGTGTCTGTCTGACCGAAGAACACTACACTAGAACATGCAAGCAGCATGCGAGCGAGCACGCTGTACACTAGAGCATGTTTTCTCATCAAGTGTTTTCATCTGAACCAAGGTCGGCGGGTCCCACTGCTATCCCTATTTATAGCCAAGGTCGGCGGGTCCCACTGCTATCCCTATTTGCATCTCCCTGAACCAAGGTCGGTGGGCCCCACTGCTATCCCTATGTATAACCAAGGTCGGCGGGTCCCACTGCTATCCCTATTTATAACTAGGGTCGGCGGGTCCCACTGCTATCCTTATTTATAACCAAGGTCGGCGGGTCCCACTGCTCTCCCTATTTATAACCAAGGTCGGTGGGCCCCACTGCTATCCCTATTTGCATCTCCCTGAACCAAGGTCGGCGGGTCCCACTGTTATCCCTATTTATAACCAAGGTCGGCGGGTCCCACTGCTATCCCTATTTATAACCAAGGTCGGTGGGCCCCACTGCTATCCCTATTTGCATCTCCCTGAACCAAGGTCGGCGGGTCCCACTGTTATCCCTATTTATAACCAAGGTCGGTGGGTGCCACTGCTATCCCTATTTGCATCTCCGCGTGACCACAGTGCCACAGTGGGATTGGGAACACTGTTTGCATCTCCGCCAATCATATGCAGGGCGGGAGCGCTGTTTGCATCTCCACAGTAACAGGTCAAGGCGGGAGCGCTGTTTGCATCTCCAAAGTAGGTACCCGGACAGTGCGGGAGCGCTATTTGCATCTCCACGGTGCCCGGACAGGGCGAGAGCGCTGTTTGCATCTACACAGTAACGGTATGGCGGGAGCGCTGTTTGCATCTCCAAAGTAGGTACCCGGACAGGGCGGGAGCGCTATTTGCATCTCCACGGTGTCCGGACAGGGCGGGAGCGATATTTGCATCTCCCAAGTAGGTACCCGGACAGGGCGAGAGCGCTGTTTGCATCTCCAAAGTAGGTACCCGGACAGGGCGGGAGCGCTGTTTGCATCTCCAAAGTAGGTACCCAGACAGGGCGGGAGCGCTATTTGCATCTCCACGGTGCCCGGACAGGGCGGGAGCGATATTTGCATCTCCAAAGTAGGTAACCGGTAAGGGCGAGAGCGCTGTTTGCATCTCCACGGTGCCCGGACAGGGCGAGAGCGCTGTTTGCATCTCCACGGTGCCCGGACAGGGCGGGAGCGATATTTGCATCTCCACAGTAACGGCAGGGCGGGAGCGCTGTTTGCATCTCCCAAGTAGGTACCCGGACAGGGCGAGAGCGCTGTTTGCATCTCCACGGTGCCCGGACAGGGCGAGTGCGATATTTGCATCTCCACGGTTCCCGGACAGGGCGGGAGCGCTGTTTGCATCTTCACAGTGCCCGGACAGGGCGGGAGCGCTGTTTGCATCTTCACAGTGCCCGGACAGGGCGGGAACGATATTTGCATCTCCACGGTGCCCGGACAGAGCGGGAGCGCTGTTTGCATCTCCACGGTGCCCGGACAGGGCGAGAGCGCTATTTGCATCTACACGGTGCCCGGACAGCGCGGGGGCGTCGGGGAACTGCAGTGCGCCATAGGAAGGTAGCAGACCACCCACTCCGGCCCCACCGACATCAGTCGGGGAAGGTTTGGTCATCCGGTCCCATTTTTAGCAACTGCTATTTTTAGCAGGCTCCTGCTAAAATGGGAACGATATCGCTATTTTTGGGAACGCTGAAGCCATTTCCTGCCACGGCTAACTGCGATTGAAAACGCGCAAGAGATGACAAAAAATGTGACATATATCGACAGTTTCATGCAATAGAGCTTGAAACAACCTCCATTTGAGCCGTTGGTAATTCATATTCCACGTTGTTTTTTGTGTGCATTTTTTAAAGTTTTACAATGAACCTCAAATTGCATGATACCCTTTAAAAAACATAAATATTTGTATTTATATTTTTTTTAAATCAGCACTTAATATCACGATTTTAAAGCTTAAAACTATTTTGTTGCCCACTGACAGCAGTTTTGGCGCGAAAGTATTGTTTTTTAACATAGCTGGCAGGTTCATTGCAAGGACTTGCGAGACATTGTGTTGTGGTGTGCGCACTTGGGACAATCGATAAGTAGGTAATAGCGAGTAAATGTGTTAAAATATGGATAAGTGTGATCGTAAATTATCGGTTTGTGTTCCCTTCAATTGCTGAAACACATAATTTGTTGTTAATAGCTATGATTCGCTCCTTACACCCGTTATAATATGCCTTGCATGTGCGCCAATTTCGACTACCGCACATTATCGCCACATATAGGGGTATTTTTTTCGACTTTGTTGACTATATCTAGTGAATTGGCCATGTTTTTCAGAAATGTCATTGTCTTTTCATTACCAATCGACCAGAGCTTCTGGAAATAAGCTGTTAACCTTTAGAATAGGGTAGAATCCAGGCTTTATCGGGTGACAGACCAGACTTCGTTTTGCCATTATGATATAAGGCATTTTAAGATTTTTTTTGGTAACAAATGCCTCAACTATGACCACTTTAGTTCCCTACTATTATTGATTAGATATATATATATATATATATATATATATATATATATATATATATATATATATATATATATATATATATATATATATATATATATATATATATATATATATATATATATATATATATATATATATATATATATATATATATATATATATATATATATATATATATATATATATATATATATATATATATATATATATATATATATATATATATATATATATATGTATATATATATATATATATATATATATATATATATATATATATATATATATATATATATATATATATATATATATATATATATATATATATATATATATATATATATATATATATATATATATATATATATATATATATATATATATATATATCCACCCATCCCGGACACCGACATAGGAAGGTAGCCGTCCACCTATCCCCACCGACCTGCCCCCCCCCCCCCCACCCCCCCCCCACCCAGCCAAAGGCCAGCCATATCCCCGCTTCAGGGTTTCAACTGTAAACCATAGCCCGTGTCTAGCGTTGCGCTGGTTCCTACTGAACATGGAGATTAATCTTATATTTGTAGATTGAGCGCAAGTTTGGAGATATTTAGCTGAACAGTAATTCAAAAATCACCCTGTCAAAGGCGTTCAAAGAATAAAATGCACGCGGTCCGCCACAGAGACGTGTTAATAAAGTTTTGTTTTGGTGACGGCACGTCGAGATATTTTGATTATTACGAGCAGGCGCGAAGCGCTCGCTCGTCCTTCCATGGTGTATGGGATAAATCTGATTATGAGCGGCCCGACCCGACCCGGTCCGTGGCGACGCTTTTGAGAAGCTCATATCTCTGCAACCGCACGTCCGATATACAAGCGGACTTCGTTGCTGAGCAGCCCCATCCAATCTACCCTGTTTGAGACCGGTGCTGACTCATGTGGGTGACTACCACTGCGTGTGGCGCGTGCCGCGTGAGGGGTGTTGAAAAGTTTTTTTCTCTCGCAATAACTCCGCAACGGCTGGGCAGATTATGTGCAAATTTGGTGTGTGGTTAGGGACTTCTCAGCCGCCACTTTCACACAACTCAGGGATGCACTCTGCACGTGCGCACGTGCACACCCCTATTCTATATCTCAGGAACGGCTGAGTCGATTGTGTTCAAATTTGGTGTGTGATTAGGGACCTCTCATCCGCCAGTTTCCCACAATACAGGGGTGGGTGCCTCTGCACGTGCGCACGTGCTCACCCCTATTATATATCTCAGAAACGGCTGAGCCGATTGTGTTTAAATTTGGTGTGTGGTTAGGGACCTATCAGCCGCCATTTTCGCACAAGTCAAAGGTGGGTGCCTCTGCACGTGCGCACCTTTTTTTGTATCCCAGAAACTATTTGCCCGATCGAATTGAAATTCCCCATACATTTCCTTCGCGCTCGCTCGTTTATCGCCAACTACGGCGCCTTACTGGTAATATACCTACGCATGTGAGACTGAGAAGGCTGCATGTGAGACTGAGAGGGCTTTTACATAGCAAATACAACTGTAGTCAAGTCGCAAAACGGCGATGACATCTAACGAAACATAACAATGCCACTGCTGCACATCAACGGAAATTCACGAATTTAATCAACTTTGTCGTAAACTTTAACTAAAAATATGAACTAGAGCCCCGTCATTGATCGGTCCGAGAATCTGCCAACACTCCGCCGAATCCCATCCCCTCTGCCTTCCTGTCCGCCTGGCATCGCGCCCCTCCCTCTACCTGTACCCCCTGTACCCCCCCCCCCCCGTCGGCGCCCCCTCTCTCGGGTCGTTCACCGCCGAGGCCGCCGAACCCCGGCGCAGCGCCGCCGGCGCAGCGACGTACGGTTAATTTCTATTTAGACACCCGGCCGCGCGGTACGGTTATGGGAAGAAACGGCTCCGTCACGGTGGCGGCCGCCAGCAGGGGAGGCACAGGAATGTGATAACAGGTGCTGCTCTCTCTCAGAGCTCTCGAGCCGCCGGGAACAGCTCGTCACGTGACCCGGCAGCAGGCCTGCCAGTGTGGTCACGTGACACCTGGGTCAGCAGGGTCTCCGGACGCGGGACTCGAGAGATGGGACTCGACAGGGGACAGAAGTGGTCACGTGACCCGGAAGCAGGGCCCGTCAGTGTGGTCACGTGACACCTGGGTCAGCAGGGTCTCCGGACGCGGGAGGTCTCCGGACGCGGGGAAAGGAAAGGAGAGATGGGACTCGACAGGGGACAGAAGTGGTCACGTGACCCGGAAGCAGGGCCTGTCAGTGTGGTCATGTGACACCTGGGTCAGCAGGGTCTCCGGACGCGGGGATGGGACCGGAGAGATGGGACTCGACAGGGGACAGCAGTGGTCACGTGACCCGGCAGCAGGCCTGCCAGTGTGGTCACGTGATACCTTGGTCAGCAGGGTCTCCGGACGCGGGGATGGGACCAGAGAGAGATGGGACTCGACAGGGGACAGCAGTGGTCAGGAGGAGACTGCAAGCTGCTGCTGCAGGCTCGGTTATCGGTCGAAATCGCTCACTCGGTAAAAGGAAATACACCCTTGTTACATGTGAAAACAATCACGACAAAGATGTAGGCACGTATCATGCATATATGCATCAAGATCATAGCAAATTGAATGACTTATTTGTCAGACCGGAGGGCCTCTCAGACCCTCCAGAGACCGGCTCCGGGCCGCCAGCACCACCTGAGGGTCCCCTTCAGAGGACCCCTCAGACCCTCCAAAGGACCCCTCAGACCCACCAGAGGGCCAGTCCGCCCCAACAGAGGGCCGTCCAGAGGACCCCTCCGGATGGCCGGTCAGCCCCATCAGTCCGCCCCTCCAGAGGGCCCACATCAGTCCCACCAGAGGGTCCAGCAGCCCCTCCAGAGGGCCCAGCAGCCCCTCCAGCTGGGTCGTGGGCAGCCTTCCGGGAGAGGCTGCCGCTACCGAGTCAACGCTCTAACAAGGCCGCTCCGCTGCTCTGCCCTCCGCCGCTCCTTGCTCTCTCTCTCTCTCTCTCTTCACAAACAACCTAAACCGGGCTGGTCGTCCGTCGCCGGCGGCGGCGGCGGACCGACGCGACGGCGGGGCCCCGTTAGTCGGCAGAGCCCCGGGGCAAATAGCAGGCGAGCTTCGGCCCGCTGCCGCATGGCGGCGCTGCCGGCGGCCCCCTGGGAGCCGTTAGCCGGCCGGCGCCTGACCCCCTGACCCCAGGTGACCCCGGCTGACCCTCGCACTCGGCCCGACCCCGGCCCGGCGGCCGCGACCTGCTTCCCATCGCCCAGAGGGAATGTGGGAGTGGGAGGAGTGGGGAGTGGGAGGAGTGGGAGGAGTGGGAGGAGTGGAGGAGTGGAGGAGTGGAGGAGTGGAGGAGTGGAGGAGTGGAGGAGTGGAGGAGTGGAGGAGTGGGGAAGTGGGGGAGTGGGGGAGTGGGGGAGTGGGGGAGTGGGGAGTGGGGGAGTGGAGGAGTGGGGGAGTGGAGGAGTGGAGGAGTGGGGGAGTGGGGGAGTGGGAGAGTGGGGGAGTGGGGGAGTGGGGGAGTGGGGGAGTGGGGGAGTGGGGGAGTGGGGGAGTGGGGGAGTGGGGGAGTGGAGGAGTGGGGGAGTGGGGGAGTGGGGGAGTGGGGGAGTGGGGGAGTGGGAGGAGTGGGGGAGTGGGAGAGTGGGAGGAGTGGGGGTGGGAGGAATGGGGGGATGGGGGTCGGATGAATGGGAGGAGTGGGGTGGGAGGAGTGGGAGGAGTGGGAGGAGTGGGAGGAGTGGGAGGAGTGGGAGGAGTGGGAGGAGTGGGAGGAGTGGGAGGAGTGGGAGGAGTGGGGGAGTGAGAGGAGTGGGGGGAGGAGTGGGAAGAGCCAGGTGAACGGCAAGTTTGGACATAACACAGGAGGCAATGGAACCCCGGAAGCCCCCGGAACAATGGAACCCCGGAAGCCCCCGGAACAATGGAACCCCGGAAGCCCCGGAACAATGGAACCCCGGAAGCCCCCGGAACAATGGAACCCCGGAAGCCCCCGGAACAATGGAACCCCGGAAGCCCCCGGAACAATGGAACCCCGGAAGCCCCCGGAACAATGGAACCCCGGAAGCCCCCGGAACAATAGAACCCCGGAAGCCCCCGGAACAATGGAACCCCGGAAGCCCACGGAACAATGGAACCCCGGAAGCTCCCGGAACAATGGAACCCCGGAAGCCCCCGGTACAATGGAACCCCGGAAGCCCCCGGAACAATGGAACCCCGGAAGCCCCCGGAACAATGGAACCCCGGAAGCCCCCGGAACAATGGAACCCCGGAAGCCCCCGGAACAATGGAACCCCCGAAGCCCCCGGAACAATGGAACCCCGGAAGCTCCCGGAACAATGGAACCCCGGAAGCCCCCGGAACAATGGAACCCAGGAAGCTCCCGGAACAATGGAACCCCGGAAGCCCCCGGAATAATGGAACCCCGGAAGCTCCCGGCAGAAGTTGTGGAAATGCGTTGACGATAAGCTGGCGAATTTAAAAACCAGTGGCGACCAGTGGCGACCAGTGGCGACCAGTGGCGACCAGTGGCGTCTCAGTAACGGTGAGATGGTTCACATTTGGCAGCTTGCCATTCAATATCCAATATAAGGGAATGAGCGTGATATTTAGTATGGCAGTGGTGTGTGTGTGTACTCCGTCCAATAAACAGCCTATGGTGTGCTCTGTGAGGCCCACAAACTATGCGCAGGCGCAGTGGGGCATCTCCAATGAAACGCGTTACCAAATCGACCAATCGACCAATCGAGGAGCGCCCGGAAAATGGCTATAGGCCGGTCCGGGGAAAAAAACAATCGACGAATCAGAGTGGGACACCGGCACCCGTGGGAGGATTATCGTTACCGATTAACTCTACCGGCACCCGCTGGGAGGATTATCGTTACCAATTAACTCTACCGGCACCCGCTGGGCGGATTATCGTTACCAATGAACTCTACCGGCACCCGTGGGAGGATTATCGTTACCAATTAACTCAAGGAAAATAAGCGTTTAATTTGTTATCGAAGTTAAAGGTAAAATAGCGTGCAATCCATATGAAGGGTTAAAGGGAATAGTTAGCCTTTAACATGGGGCTTTTAACTGAGATAGCAGATTTATAGAGCAGATAAAAAAATGGGTTGTGGTGAAAGAATTACTTAGCTACGCTAAGTAATTTCGACACAGGACTAGTGGGCCCCTTTTAGAAGACTCTGTTTCAGGTCTGCGAAATTTGTTTCGGGTCCTCACAACGGTTGTTTGCTAGTAGTGTCAATCGGTTACCAAAATGTTGGTAACCGAAACAAATTTGTGACCGATTTGGTAATCGGTCGGTCAGGCTTATATATTTTTGGAAACTTTTCGGTCAGCCTAATCTTAAAAATCACTTTTGTATCACACTTATGCATTCTAATTTATATCCAGCAAATTTGCTTCAAATTCAATCAATTATTGTAAATATTAAATAGAACACATCATTATTATATCACGATTGAAGATATTGCTCACAAGAGAAAGTGAGGTCCTTAAAAATAAGCATTGTATACAATATACATATTGCATACACCAGCTTAACCCTCGCCCTACGGGGGGGGGCTGACATGCCCCCTCCGCCCCTGAGGTTTTTCTTGAATAACGTTTTAAACATGAGGCGCATCTTGCTAAAATGTTCGGTAGCTGAGTTTACAACCATTATACGTTTGCTGTAAACATTTAATTGCAATTGGTTAAGTAGTTTGGGAGATAATCATGTTTTGATGACGTAATGTTGGTAAAAAAACGAGAAATATTGGAAAAATCGTAGAAAACTGAGTTTTAAAGCAAATTGCAAACGCAATTCACCAAAGATACAAAATGGCATTCTCTTTAAAATGTCGATCTCGGATTTTCAAAATTTTGGGTTAAGATGTTATAAAAAACCGGAATATATGTGAGAGAACTGAGTATGGGCAATACCCATACCAAATTTCAAAGCAATATCTTCATTTTTGACTGAGTGATGACTCCCTAAGCGTAAGAAACTGATGACGTCATTTTTACAAATAAACCGAACTAGGAACATGCCTTTTTATTTACATTTATCAATTTCTAATTTTGAGGTTTTCTGAAGAGCAAAATCGCTGTTCTTGACGTGGTAAATTCGAGGTCAGTCACTCGACCTGGAAGGTCACCCGTTGAACTGAAACCTAAAAATCAGGACGTCAGGACTCTGACTCAGAGAGTATGCATATAGTTTTGATACACAATACAAATTTACGGCCTTCTGTCCTGAATCGGCGCGATATAAGGCCATTTTTGACAATATAAAAATAAATTGTATTAAAAAATACCATCAAATCGTGTTGGGTAAAAAAATTCCAAGGTGAACTATTTCCTTTAACCCGCGAGTTACTGGGGGGGGGGGGCTATTTTGTGCCCCCCCCCCCCCCCCCCCTCCCGTTATTTTGCAATAACTCCTAAACCAATACCAGTATCGTCACCAAACTTGCAGTACCTTCTCTCACGTCAATTCTACACATGTTGGCCAAAGGAAAAAGACGAGGTTATGATAGGTCAACCGGGAATGACGTCAGAGTGACGTCATGTTCTTCAGTTTTTGTTGAAAAATAATCGTTTGCGGAAAACGCTGTCAAACGTACAATGTTTGAGATAAATTAAATTGTCTTACATCAAATTACTGAAAAGAACGGGCTATCAAACTGCCATCTCGGATTTTTGAGTTTTTGTTATTCAAAATTTCTAGAAATCCAAATAAATTTTGTTTAACAAAATTTTCACAAAAAAAGAGAATTATCCAAAAACCGGAATATATGTGATCGAAACGTGTTCGATGAATATGTGTACCAAATTTGAAGTCGATATCTTCAAAAATGACTGACTTATGACCTTTAAATGACAAAAAAATAGACCGCCTCTCACAGCATTACTATGCATACAAAATGCATTTCCGTTTTTGCTTTTCACTTCTTTTTATATGGAAAAAAACAATGGTATAGGGTCATTGTTCGCGTTCTAGACGAAAAGCAAGCCCATAAACATGTGCTACAACGCCTAATAACCGTAATCTGCAGTTTGACCTCGTGACCTCGGATGACCTTGACCTGACCCAAGGTCATCAACAGCTTAGAATGGTACTTAGAAGTGTCAGACACACGGATCATACCGATTTGTCGACTGCTTATGCGTTTAATATCGCAATTTTGCGCGAGAATTCCATCCATAGAGACCTTTTTACACGGTCAAACATTTTGTACTCGACCTGACCTGTGACGTCATCCGTGACCCCGAGGCCAACAATATTAAGTTTTCCGCGATACATTTCCCAGGGTTATCGAATGCCGTTCGAATTTTTACAATCGGCCCAGTAGTTCCGGAGATCCGAGTGTGGGGGGGGGGGGGCAAAAAATACCCCCCCCCCCCCCCCCAGTAAGTCGCGTTATGGAATATACCCCAGTAACTCGCGGGTTAAGAAGCAAGCACAAAGGCATCCACTACTTTGCTTTGTAAATGTATTTGGTTCCTTTTTCACAATTATACTGTCTTTTTGGAAACTGTGCATGTGTATTTTATGAATTATGATGTTAAACAAAGCTATTTTTGCCAGTGTGTATAAATATAAGTATACAATTTGCAAATCGGTCAAATTTTAGACATTTTGGGTTTTAACCCAAATCGGTCGGTATTCGGTCAACCGAAATGCCTCCCATTCGGTATCGGTTTGGTATCGGTCAGGTTGTGTTTAATGACATCACTATTGTTTACGTTACTCGCAGCCTGCGTATATTGAACACGCTGCTGGTTAAACACGCAGGATGGTAATGATAATTGGAAGGCGAGGCAAAAAGTTAATAACTACAAAGATAAACTGTATATTATTAATTACGTTAAAGAGTGGTAAGGTGTTACAATTATTGTTCCAATGTATGCCAGCGCAAATTGTCTTAACGGTACTCAAAATAATATATACTTTTTACTTTTAGGTCTTTTGCCTCCACCAGCGAGCGCTTCATTTATTTTAATTTTTACTTTTACCAGCGCTTTTAATGGCTACTTTATGCTGTTGCTTTTACGGTACAGTGTGGTGTTGTGTTTTTGCTTTTTGTACTGTGCGGGCCTGTGTTTCGTGTGGACTCGCGTTATCTGTGAATGTTTTAATTTATCCTAGTCTGACTGCAACCTTAACTGGGTTCTATGCCTGTGGTTGTTTTGCTGCAATACAATACAATACAATACATTATATTATATATATATATATATATATATATATATATATATATATATATATATATATATCCTATAGTTCGGCTGGATAGCAAAGTTGGGCGAGCAAGGGCGGGCAAGAGGGACCAGACCAGACCAGACCAGACCAGACCAGACCAGACCAGACCAGACCAGACCAGACCAGACCAGACCAGACCAGACCAGACCAGACCAGACCAGACCAGACCAGACCAGACTGCCGAGGGCCTGGTGGGTGTATTAGGGTGGGGCGACTGATGACTGACGTGCCACCGGAATGTCAGCCGGAAGTAACCCGGTGCCCTCTCCCCCCCCCTCCCCCTCCCCCCCCCCTCGCAGGTCAGTTTTGGTAGCAGTGTCTGGGATGGGAGAGAAGTTATCCCCCCCCGGCCCCGTCCCAGCCCACCCCGACCCCGACCCAGTAGGTCGGCCGACCCGGAGGCGGCGGAGAGGGAGAGGGAGGGGTGAGGGGTGAGGACAGGTAAACACACACCTCTCTCTCTCTCTCTATCTCCACGTGAGAGCCACTCGGGCACCTGGGGGAGATGTCCCGTCTCTCCCCGTTCGAGCCCTCCTTTGTTGTCAGTACCCGGTCAACTCGCTGCCCTCCACATCGCAGTCTCCCGGTCAACACACACGACACGTCACGTCTGTGGAGCCGTCGCCCATCGGTCACAAACAGTTCACCATCAGTTCATTAACAAATAACAGTTCACCATCAGTACATTAGCAAGTAACAGTTCACCATCAGTTCATTAACAAATAACAGTTCACCATCAGTGCATTAACAAATAACAGTTCACCATCAGTGCATTAGCAAGTAACAGTTCACCATCAGTGCATTAACAAATAACAGTTCACCATCAGTTCATTAACAAATAACAGTTCACCATCAGTTCATTAACAAATAATAGTCCACAATCAGTTCATTAACAAATAACAGTTCACCATCAGTTCATTAGCAAGTAACAGTTCACCATCAGTGCATTAACAAATAACAGTTCACCATCAGTTCATTAACAAATAATAGTTCACAATCAGTTCATTAAAGGAACATTGCCACATCGCAGGCCAATATGGAGTGGTTGGTGTGTATCGGTCGATTAAACGTGTCCGATTTCACCTGCAAAATTTGGTTCCCGAAACTCCCCCCATTAGTTAAAAAAATGAATTCGCACCACTCATGCTTGCCAAGCATTCGTAAAATTGGAGTCGACACATCACTATTTAGAATCACTTCTTTGCGGACTGTTATTTTCTTTTGAATGTTGCAAACTCAACATCACCATTCCGTCAGTGCACTTTAAAATTAAAAAAGCGTATGCAGTTAATTATATTTTCAACAACCTTAGCCTTTTTCATAATAAAACAGCAAGAATTGCTATGGCTCGACTTTGGGACCATAGGAGTTAGGTGACTTATACCTTATAACACAGATAGACTTTTCAAGGTCAAGTCTCGGCGAATTCGTACGCTTCGGCTCTGGACGGGCGCCAATACCACAGCCAAACTGGATGAGAGCGGCCATCATGAATCTAGTACTGAGCACAGCTGAGACCAACGTTTTGGAGTCAGAAATAAATACAAAATGCTTTGCCGATACACTGCTCTAGGCGCTGCAGGAGCAAGTTTGGGCTTGAGCATTAGACCGGGTCATTCGATAGGTTTTTGCGAGCATGCACAGATTAATAGTGAAATTATTATGCGCTATATCCTTACAAACTTACATGATTTTTTTAAATTTTAAAATCAAATTTGGAGGTACCAACCTGCCTCTTTTTGGGGACGCTTGCGATTTTTTCGTCAATATCGTACATTTGGGCATTCAATATTTGTTTACAATTTTTGTTAAAATATAATTTTCGGATTCCCCGTATGCTGTTTGTGACAAGCGTAGTGATTGTCATGGAGTTACCGTGGACAATAAAGCTGTTTTTCTGCATTTCCTGTAATGATGTTATGGCACCACAGCGCCATCTATTGAGCGGACTTGCAATTGATGCACTAGGTGCAGTTTCCCGGCTGCAGAGGTCTGCAGAGGAGCTCCACACGCACTGAAGAAACCAGTGGCGGTGGATAAGGAGGGGAGAGATGTCCCCCCCCCCCACTCAAGTTTTTTTTGGGAAACATGATTTCCCCTCCCCCCATAACTTTGTAAATTTGTTGATAATTTTTCAAGAAGTCGGTTCGATTTTTTTCTTTTTTACCGTAAAATTGACACAGAGTGCCCCGAGGTGCCCCCAGCCAGCCTGAGGGGTCCTCTAAGGCTGACAGAAGGCCCTCAGTCGGCCTAAGGGAGCCCTTGGAAGGACTGAAACTTCAACATGGGCAGTCCGACGTTTTTTAGCGACCATTTAGAGGCCCTGCAAAATATAGTGACCTAAATCCGAGGAGAAACCATTCCGCGCCTTTTCGGGGGGCCTTTGGCCGTGGGGAAGGGGTCCCTTTGGCTCAGGGGTCCCCTGGGTTTATTTACCCCCTCCCCCATCCGAAAATACCTTCCGCCATATTTTCGGCGGAAATGGCGGACTGACTGAAATGGAACACCAGCAGAGATTAACTCCATGGCAAATGGATTTAAAATGGGTGGGGAGGAGTGCGTGCCAAACAAATTTGACTACATGACCTTGATCCGCCCCTCGAGACATGACAGGTACCTGTCCTATCTCCAGACGTGAGGCCTGGTACCTGTCCTATCTCCAGACGTGAGGCCCGGTACCTGTCCTGTCTCCAGACGTGAAGCCCGGTGCCTGTCCTGTCTCCAGACGTGAGGCCTGGTGCCTGTCCTGTCCCCAGACGTGAGGCCCGATACCTGTCCAATCTCTAGATGTGGGGTCCGGTACCTTTCCCGCCTCTAGTCGTGAGGCCCGGTACCTGTCCTGTCTCCAGACGCGAGGTCTGGTACCTGCCCTGCCTCCGGGCCCGATGCCTGTCCTGTCTCCAGACGTGAGGTCCGGTACCTGCCCTGCCTCCAGGCCCGATGCCTGTCCTGTCTCCAGACGTGAGGTCCGGTACCTGCCCTGCCTCCGGGCCCGATGCCTGTCCTGTCTCCAGACGTGAGGTCCGGTACCTGCCCTGTCTCCAGACGTTAGGCCAGGTACCTGTCCTGTCTCCAGACGTGAGGCCCGGTACCTGTCCTGTCTCCAGACATGAGGTCCGGTACCTGTCCTGTCTCCAGACGTGAGGCCCGGTACCTGTCCTGTCTCCAGACGAGAGGTCCGGTACCTGCCCTGCATCCAGGCCCGGTAGCTGTCCTGTCTCCAGACGTGAGGCCCGATACCTGCCCTGTCTCTAGACGTGAGACCTATCCTGTCTCTAGACGTGAGGCCCGGTATCTGTCCTGCCGCCAGACGTGAGCCACAGTATCTGCCCTGCCTACAGGCGTGAGGTCCGGTACCTGCCCTGTATCCAGGTTCGGTAGCTGTCCTGTCTCTAGACGTGAGGCCCGGTACCTGTCCTGTGTCCAGACGTCAGGCCCAGTACCTGTCCTGTCTCTAGAGTGAGGCCCGGTACCTGTCCTGTCTCCAGACGTGAGGCCCGGTACCTGTCATGTCTCCAGACGTGAGGGTCGGTACCTGTCCTGCCTCCAGACGTGAGGTCCGGTACCTGTCCTATCTCCCGGCCCGGTACCTGTCCTGTCTCCAGATCCAGTTCCCACTGAGCAAGGGCGCCGCAACCCTCCGAAAGTGGGGGGGGGGGGGGGGCGCGGGGGGGGCGGAGGCATTCTGAAGTCGATTCTTGCCATGCAACGGCCATATGCGTTATGTTAAAATCCGAAAATGTTTGGGGCGGCTGCCCCCCTGCCCCCGGCTCCTGCGTCCTTGCCACTGAGTTAACCTGTTGGTATTGCATTGCATCGCGTGTGGAGCCCCTCAGCAGGCCTCCGCAACCGAAAAACTGCACCTAGTACAGACTGCAATTCCGCTCAATAGATGGCGCTGCGAGCGTGTGCATTAGAATCCTTACGGAAAATGCGGAGAAACAGCTTCAATGTATATAATAACTTTATGAAAATCACTACGGCTGTCAACCAGCATACGGAGAATTCGAAAATATTTTCAAAAAACGTAAAAATTTATTCATGCCAAAATGTACGATAATGACGAAAAATGGCAAAAGTGTCCCTAAAGAGACCGGTTGCACCTCCAAATTTGATTAAAAAAAAATGTAAGCTTGTAATGACAGCGCATGATAATTTCACTATTAATCTTAAATCTGTTTTGCATGACCCGGCCTATTGAACATACATGATTGTTGATCCCCACCATTAATTTAAGTTGCTTTTAAGAAATCCTCCGGAGGTGGCAATATCCCTTTAACAGTCAGGAGTGTAGTTTCCTATTCAGTTGGAGGGGGGCTTCAGCCCCCCCCCCCTCCCCAACTTGCATTCAGGCCCCCCCCCCCCCTCACCACTCAACTTGGACGAGAAAGTGGGTCAAATCCAGGGACAAATCTGTATTTTGTGGATTTTGATGGTACTTTAAGCGATTTGTTTCCAGCCCAGCCCCCCCCCCCCACAACTTTTCTGTAGAAGCTGCGCCCCTGTTAACAGTTCTAGAACATGGTCAGCTCAACAGTTCGAGATCATCACTATGGTTATCACTCAGAACTGTAATTGTGGCCCTATGTGGCAGAAGTTAATCAAAAACATGATTCAAATCGTCCCCGCTCGTGCCAACCCGTCGGGCAGCTCTCGAACCAGATGTGGAGAGTTGGCGAGCAGCCTGCTCCCGAGGGCCGCATGAATCGTCATCAACAACACGGCCAATTTGCCCGATAATGCGATCTCGCACAGCGGAGGAGCTGTGGGTTGCGAATCCAGCCATTCACACAAAGTGGCTCGGGTGGTGTTCCCCGACAGCTACGGTGGCTGTATTACGGTGAATACAGTGTATTCTACGGTTACAGTGTATTCTACGGTTATAGTGTATTATACGGTTATAGTGTATTATACGGTTATAGTGTATTATACGGTTATAGTGTATTCTACGGTTATAGTGTATTTATACGGTTATAGTGTATTCTACGGTTACAGTGTATTATGCGGTTATAGTGTATGTCTACGGTTATTTAGTGTATTATACGGTATAGCTGTAATTCTACGGTTATAGTGTATTCTACGGTTACAGTGTATTCTACGGTTATAGTGTATTATACGGTTTATAGTGTATTCTACGGTTATAGTGTATTATACGGTTATAGTGTATTCTACGGTTACAGTGTAGTATGCGGTTATAGTGTATTCTACGGTTATAGTGTATTATACGGTTATAGTGTATTATACGGTTATAGTGTATTCTACGGTTATAGTGTATTATACGGTTATAGTGTATTCTACGGTTATAGTGTATTCTCTACGGTTATAGTGTATTATACGGTTATAGTGTATTATACGGGTTAGTGTATTCTACGGTTATAGTGTATTCTACGGTTATAGTGTATTCTACGGTTATAGTATATTCTACGGTTATAGTGTATTCTACGTTTATAGTGTATTCTACGGTTATAGTGTATTCTACAGTTACAATGTACTTATACGGTTATAGTGTATTCTACGGTTAGTGTATTATACGGTTATAGTGTATTATACGGTTATAGTGTACTATACGGGTTATAGTGTAGTATAGCGGTTATAGTGTATTATACGGTTAGTGTATTATACGGTTATAGTGTATTATAAGGTTATAGTGTATTATACGGTGTTATAGAGTATTATACGGTTATAGTGTACTCTACGGTTATAGTGTATTCTACGGTTATAATGTATGCTACGGACTTATAGTGTATTATACGGATATAGTGTATTCTACGGTTATGGTGTATTCTACGGTTTATAGTGTATTCTACGTGTTTTATTAGTGTATTCTACGGTTAGTGTATTCTACGGTTATAGTGTATTCTACGGTTGGGTGCAGACTGCATAGTGGACTTCCCGTCGGTCCAGAAATACACTGCAGGTGTAGTGCATTTGTAATACATTTGTATTGCATTTTGTAGGTGCATTTCAGCGCGGCCCAACACAGCAACATCTGCATTTGACCTGACCAAAAAAACCACGCCAGTCGAAGTCGGGGGCAACCGCCGACGCGTCTCCAGTCGTCCTACCCCCCCCCCCCCCCCCCCCCCCTCCCGTCCACATAGCCCAGAGGTCACCGAACCCCCGCCTCCCGTCCCTGGCCGATATGGAAACCCAGCCCGCCTCGGCCGGTCCCCCTCCTCCGGGGAGGGGGGGGGGGGATACGGACAGGTGGACGACCGACGACAGCCCAGAGAGAGAGAGAGAGAGAGAGAGAGAGAGGGCGGGGGGGAGGAGAGGGGCAGAGGAATGCTGGGCTGGCCCTGGGGACGGACCAGAGAAGGAAGAGAGGGTGGAGGGATATAGAGGGAGAGGGATACAGGAATAGAGAATAGAGGGATAGAGGGAGAGTGAGCAATCTGTATATTCGTACCACCACGCTCTCAGGCCAATGTTGTCGATTGGAGGCAACCTGCAGTGGTCCCTGCACCACTGCACCCGGACTGCACCCACTGCACCCGGACTGCACACCACTGCACCCGGACTGCACACACTGCACCCGGACTGCACCACTGCACCCGGACTGCACCACTGCACCCGGACTGCACGCACTGCACCCCGGACTTGCACCACTGTACCCGACTGCACCACTGCCCGACTGCACCCACTGCACCCGACTGCACCACTGCGCACCCGGGACTGCACCACTGCACCCGGACTGCACACACTGTACCCGGACTGCACCACTGTACCCGGACTGCACCACTGCACACAGACTGCACCACTGCACCCGGACTGCACCACTGCACCCGGTACGGACTGTGACGCGAGGGAGGGGTCTGCTGGAGGCCCTGGCCGGGGGGGCGGAGTAGTGCCCCTCTCTCTGGCGCGGCGGCCACACGGCACTGCAGACTGCAGCCGTCTCCCGCCGCCAGTGTCAGCGTCTCCCGCGGCCAGGTCAGCGTCTCCCAAGGCCAGGTCAGCGTCTCCCGCGGCCAGGTCAGCGTCTCCCGAGGCCAGGTCAGCGTCTCCCGTGGCCAGGTCAGCGTCTCCCGTGGCCAGGTCAGCGTCTCCCGTGGCCAGGTCAGCGTCTCCCGTGGCCAGGTCAGCGTCTCCCGCGGCCAGGTCAGCGTCTCCCGTGGCCAGGGTCAGCGTCTCCCGCGGCCAGGTCAGCGTCTCCCGCGGCCAGGTCAGCGGTCTCCCGCGGCCAGGTCAGCGTCTCGGAGGAGTCCGGCCCTGGTCTCAGTGAGTCCGCCACCTGCGTCCCTGGTCTCAGAGGAGACCGCCAACTGCGTCCCTAGTCTCAGAGGAGACCGCTCTGCCTCGTCCTGGTCTCAGTGGAGTCCGCTACCTGAGTCCCCTGTCTCAGAGGAGTCCGCCACCTGAGTCCCTGGTCTCAGAGGGAGTCCTCGCTACCTGAGTCCCTGGTCTCAGAGGAGACCGCTCTGCCTCGTCCTGGTCTCAGAGGAGTTCGCTACCTGAGTCCCTGGTCTCAGAGGGAGACCGCCTCTGCCTCGTCCCTGGTCTCAGAGGGAGGTCCGCTACCTGAGTCCCTGGGTCCTCAGAGGAGGACCGCTCTGCCTCGTCCCTGGTCTCAGAGGATCCCGCCCTACCTCGTCCCCTGGTCTCAGAGGAGACCGCCTCTGCCTCGTCCCTGGTCTCTAGAGGAGACCGCTCTGCCTCGTCCCCCCTGGTCTCTCAGAGGAGGACCGCTCTGCCTCGTCCCTGGTCTCAGAGGAGACCGCTCTGCCTCGTCCCTGGTCTCAGATGAGACCGCCCTGCCTCGCCTCCCTGGTCCTCAGAGGAGGACCGCTCTGCCTCGTCCCCTGGTCTCAGAGGAGACCGCTCTGCCTCGTCCCCTGGTCTCAGATGAGACCGGCCCTGCCCTCGCCCCCTGGTCTCAGATGAGACCGCCCTGCCTCGCCCCCTGGTCTCAGAGGAGTCCGCCCTGCCTCGCCCCCGACCAGCAGCCCCTGAAGGCGTCCGGCCGGCTGCGTTATGACGTGTATTGATTGCCGGAGAGGGGGTTCCCCAGAGCTCCCCCGGCTGCAGGGCCAGGTCGATATACCGGGACCTGAAGGAGCCGAGGAAGACGCCGAGGGGAGACGGCGCCGTCACAGGACCAACGGGAGACGGGGGACGGAGACGGAGGGGGCCCAGCGCGGGAGAGGAGGTCGGGGAGACGGAGGGGGCCCAGCGCGGGAGAGGAGGTCGGGGAGACGGAGGGGGCCGTGTGGGACGGGGGACGGAGGAGACGGAGGGGATCCAGCGCGGAGAGGAGGTCGGGGAGACGGAGGGGGCCCAGCGCGGGAGAGGAGGTCGGGAAGACGGAGGGGGCCCATGCACGGGGGAGGAGGTCAGGGAGACGGAGGGGGCCCACCGTGGGAGAGGAGGTCGGCGGAGACGGAGAGGGGGCCCAGCGCGGGAGAGGAGGTCGGGGAGACGGAGGGGGCCCAGCGCAGGAGAGGAGGTCGAAGAGACGGAGGGGTCCGTGTGGGACGGGGGAGACGGAGGGGACGGAGGGGAAGTTGATGGACATGCAGGTAGTGCTCCGACTGATCTGGCTCTGACATCTGACCCCCGAGCTGTTTCAAACGGCGCTATACGCACCATACCAGTACTGGGGTCCCCGGCGGAGAAAATGGAAATAAATCAAACACGTGCGCCCCAAATATCCCCCAGGATGTCTCCCAACCAGGATGTCTCTCCAGGATTCTCCAACGCACAGTGATGCACTGGCCTGCATCTGTCGGTGATGAACCTCAACACGTGGCGTCCACGTGGCCGTCACGTGTCAGCCACGTGTCGGACGGCACGACACGTCCTGCCCCAGAGTGTCGGGGGGCCGCGCTCGGATCGGGCTCGGGCTCGGGCTCGGGCTCGGGCCGGGCTCGGGCTCGCTCGGCTCGGGCTCGGGCTCGGCTCGGGCTCGGGCTCGGGGGCTCGCGCGGCTCGGCTCGGCTCGGGCATCGGCTCGCGCTCGGCTCGGCTCGGCTCGGCTCGGCTCGGCTCGGCTCGGTCGGCTCGGCTCGGCTCGGCTGAACTCAGCTCAGTTGAGCTCTGACGGCAGCATCTCCCGCGGGATCTGTCTTCCTCGGTCGGAGAGGGAACTGTCTTAGACCGACCCCCTCTCTGTTCTGCTGAGGTCCAAACGCCCCCCCCCCCCCCCCGTGCTGCAGCGGCGGCGGCGCTGTAGACGCGCACTATTTACAGAGCCGCAGTTGAGCGGGGCATCGATCCCGCACCCCCCCCCCCCCCCCCCCTCCCGCACCCCCTCCTGCCACCCCCGGTACTCCCCCTGCAGGAGGCGGCCCAGTCGATGGCGGCAGAAGACGCACAATGCTGCCGCTCCGCGCCTTGCAAGGGGAGAGCAAGGAGGCGAGGGGGAGAGCGAGGAGGCGAGGGGAAGAGGGGGAGAGGGAGGGAGGGGGAGATCTTTGTCGGAGGGCCGCCGGCTGGGGGCGGGGGGGGGGTGCAAACGAGTTCCTGTCCGGGGGTGAGGGGTGGGGCGGGGGAGGTGGTGGAGGAAGTGAGGATCAGGGGGTGGGGGAGGGTGGGATGGGGAGGGGTGGGGGAGGGTGGGGTGGGGGGGGGGGCGATGTTCGATGATGGAGGAGAGGACGGTAGGTGCGGAACGAGCGCGCGGCTCTGGCGGCAAGGTGCTGATTTGGACTGAGTGCAGATCAAGATAACTGGGCATTGGGCAACTACGCTTTGCGCCCGCCTAGGTGTTGACTCGGTTTGCGCTATTCCTGTTGGCCAAGTTGGAAGCCGAAACGACAGTGGTCACCACAACTTCACAAACATTCAATGCAAAGTGATGATAATAGCACATAGTGATGATACTAGCGCAGAGTGACGATAATAGCGCATAGTGACGATACTAGCGCAGAGTGACGATAATAGCGCATAGTGACGATACTAGCGCAGAGTGACGATAATAGCGCATAGTGACGATACTAGCGCAGAAGTGACGATAATAGCGCATAGTGACGATACTAGCGCAGAGTGACGATAATAGCGCATAGTGACGATACTAGCGCAGAGTGACGATAATAGCGCATAGTGACGATACTAGCGCAGAGTGACGATAATAGCACATAGTGACGATACTAGCGCAGAGTGACGATAATAGCGCATAGTGACGATACTAGCGCAGAGTGACGATAATAGCGCAGTGACGATACTAGCACAGAGTGACGATAATAGCGCAGAGTGACGATACTAGCGCAGAGTGACGATAATAGCGCAAGGTGACGATACTAGCGCAGACGCTTCACCGCTTAAAGGAAATAGTTCTCCTCTGGAATTTTTTACCCAACACGATTTGAATTTATTTTTTAATACAATTTCTTTTTATATTGTCAAAATTGGCCTTATATCGCACCGATTCAGGACAGAAGGCCGTATATTTGTATTGTTTATCAAACTATATGCATACTCTCTGAGTCAGAGTCCTGACGTCACGCGAATGTAAAAAAATGGTTCAGCCAATCAGATTCGAAAGTAGTCGCGTAAAGATAGACTCGTATTGGAGATGTGCAACCGGCGGCCGGCGATCGCTTGCTAGCACCAGCTGCAAGCTGATTGGCTGATGGTATAGCCTCTGCCCGGGCTAAAAACCCAGTACAACATTCTTTCGCCAGCACCGCATTCCTTCGCCAAAAACTCAAATATATTCAGCTGGAGTCTTTTCAGTCAAGAAAACTTGCAGATAGGGGTTTCCCAACACGGGCTAACAAAACTGCTATCTCAGTTTAAAACTAATGTTGAAGGTGAACTATTTCCTTTAATAGCAACGCCCACCGTA
>JAXIVJ010008650.1:0-52500 GCA_036785665.1 Chirona hameri
ATATATATATATATATATATATATATATATATAAGTATATATATATATATATATATATAGTATATTATATATATATATATATATATATATATATATATATATATATATATATATATATATATATATATATATATATATATATATATATATATATATATATATATATATATATATATATATATATATATATATATATATTTATATATAATATATATATATATATATATATATATATATATATATATATATTATATAATATATATATATAATTATATATATATATATATATATATATATATATATATATATATATATATATATATATATATATATATATATATATATATATATATATATATATATATATATATATATATATATATATATATATATATATATATATATATATATATATATATATATATATATATATATATATATATATATATATATATATATATATTATATATATATATATATATATATGTATATATATATATATATATATATATACTATACTTGAAAATCTGACCTGTGATGACCTCTGGTGAACTCACTATTATTGACCTTAGCCAAAAACATGACCGAAGTGGTTTCAAAAATGATTTTTGACGAGCTTTCGAAAGGTGTTTTCGGTTTTTGTCTACGTCCCATAGGAACCGAGTTCGAGGGGGCGTTGACCCCCCCCCCCCCCCCACCACCACCACCACGGCACGACGAAGGTGGCGCCGAGCACCAGCACAGCGCGGGTTAATTTACTGTATGTAAGGTGCTGTCAGATTTTACCTCAGATCTCGTCAAAAAAATCATTTTTGAAACCACTTCGGTCATGTTTTTGGCTAAGGTCAATACTTAGTTCACCAGAGGTCATCACAGGTCAGATTTTGAAGTTTTAGGACTTCGCTTCCAAAACCCCAAAATATTTCGGGAACTATGATAGCTAGGAAGAAACGAAAACAGCTATCGAAAGCTATTACAATATGCAATCGCCATTGGTCCCTCGGAATTTAGCTCATTTCAATAGTGTGGGCTCCAGACTTCAGATGTCATCAAAGGTCAAAAAGGCTATTTTTGGCAAAACAGTTTTCGCAACTAACTTTTGACCTAATAAGGATAGATAAGGCAATAATTTTGACACCACCGTGTTGGTCTCTTCAAGGCGCTTCGAATCATATTCATGTTGACCAGTTTAGACCAACTTAGAAATTTGACCTCAAGTCAAGTGGGTGACTCAAGTAGTTAATGTTGCATATTGGGAGACGTGTCTCGGCGAGACAAACACATTGGTGCCGGTGGCACTTGTTTATCTGCATTCTTTCGAAAGTTATTGACAAAGTGTTGGTGACCTCAGATGACCTCGACTGACTTTGTAGGGGTCACTGAACAAAACAAAATCACCTGGATCATCAAGATGATAACATGACCCAGAAGGAATTGGACTGATATCATGTGTATCCTCGGAATAGGAGGCGTTTGAATATTTCCCCATTGACTTCTAATGGGGATGTCACGAAATTGACCTGACCTTAGGTCACCGATATACCTACCAAATATTTTATTTCCAAATTGTAGGTACCTATGACCTTATAAAATCCTGTAAGTTTGAAACCGACCGGCCAAAAACTGTGGCTGTTGTACGACCGCAAACTTTTTTGAGGTGTGTCACGTAACCTAGACCTGGTGACCTGACCTGAGGTGACCCGAGGTCAAGAATTGCACATAATGTGGGTAATTGATGTCCGAACAGCTGTACAAAAACGCAGTTTTTCTGCTAACCCCGAAAAAACCTTAGGGGTGTCTAAACGCCCGCCCACCGCACGGCGCGGGTTAAATATCTTTCGAATGTATTTTTTCTGACTTTTTTTCGGCGCTTTTTCGTCGCTCCTAGTTCTCGAGGCAAAAAGTTGTTTAAGGACACCCATATATGACCAACTGACATTTGGTGACATTGGTGACCCGTGACATCAATATTGACGTGCCAAGGATCATGTTCGGTATTTGGAAAATGGAAAATCATCTTCGATAATTTTCCGTCGCGGGCGAGAATCGTGGAAAATGTCCGGAGCAGGGGATATTAGATCCCTTCGTCGTAGCCAGCTGACGACTGCCGCGGCGTTCACCGGGGGGCCATTTGCTTTCTTCTAACTTCAGTTTTTGCGCATGCTGTGTTCTCAAAGTAATTCCTGTTGCTTTAAGGTCGGCTCATACCAATTTCACGCCTGAGTTGAGTTAAACACGTGTTTTACAGCGCACGCAAAAAGCCGATGGAAAGTCGAAAGCCGATATCTTTGCATATACCAAACGCTCTGCAGAGCGATACTGGAACATTATCCCCAACAGAGTAGATGCCGAACGAGCAAAGGGAAAATTATCGTCGATAATTTTCCAGCGGAAAATATCCAAATTAAAACATTTTCCAGATACCAAACGCACGCTTGAATGGATGCACGGATGCACATTGGCGCATTACGTCACGGGCCGCGGACAGTCGTGGTGTGCAAGATGGCAATAGAAAATACAAACTCACTTTTCATTTGCGAAAAATACATCCGAATTTTCTTCTTAGAAAAATACAACCAGACAGGGGCCCACCGAGTCGCCTTAGAGGGGCCCCGCAATTCATAAGGGGGAGGGGCTCGTGGACCAGTGTGTCCCCCTTGTGTGCGCCTCTGGTATGAGGAACACTTCGTGTCTTATTTTATATATTTTTTATCCTTAGAACTTTGATCCGTTACACATTTTCGCGATAACTTTTGCTTTCTATATTTGTGCGGCGTGCCCCTTCGGATGAAAATAACAAATGCGAACTTTCGCTTTTCATTTGTAAAAAATACATCCATAATTGTTTATGACAAAAAATACAACCGTGCAGGGCCCTCCAGACATATACAACCGGACAGGGGCCTCATAGGGGTCCCGAATTTCGAAAGGGGGCACAGGCCCACGTCCCCCTTGCGTGCGCCTCTGGCCCCTTCGGATGGAAATATAAAATGTTGACTTTCATTTGTAAAAAATAAATCCGGATTTGTATTTGAAAAAATGCAACCAAACAGGGGCCCAAGCCCCCGCGGGGCCGCCTCAGAGGGCCCCCGCATTTCGTAAGGTGGGAGGGGCACGTGGGCCAGTGTGTCCCCCTTGTGTGCGCCTCTGGTATGAGGTACACTTCGTGTCATATTTTATATATTAATATGTTTCTCCTCAGAGCTTCGACCCGTTACACATTTTCGCGATAACTTCTTTCTATATTTTCGCGGTGGGGCCATTCGGATGGAAATAATAATGCAAACTTTCACTTTTCATTTGTAAGATATACATCTGGATGTTATTTTTGTATTAAAAAAATACAACTGGACAGGGGTCCACTTTGTTACCGACATAGGGCCCCGGCGGGCGGCGAGCGCTTCGCGCTCGCTCGTAATACCATAGGTACATGATACAAACAGTCAACTCCTCATATTAGGTCACCTTGAAATTCAACCATACGACGCATCAGCTCAAAACTACGGATGACTTTTGTTTGGACAACTGATGGATATATGTGGAGAAAGAAGTAAGTTTCTCTTTGCATTTCACGAGAAATCGTACGACAGCAGCTGGCGTTCTGGCTCCGCCTGACGCCAAGTACAGTCTCTGACAAGGGGTCGCCGCGCCGCCCGGGTGGCTGAGGAGTCGTGATCCGAGACTACGTGCCAGTGTCCTGCCTCCGGCGGCGAGCGTTCATGTCCCGATCGTGGCCCGGAACAGCGGACATGAAACCGGGCCCACTAGTCCTGTGTCGAAATTACTTAAAGGAAATAGTTCACCTTCGGAAATTTTTCAGAACACGATTTTATTATATTTTTTAATAGTTTCTTTTTTTCTGTTTAAAAATGGTCCTACATCGCGCCAATTCAGGACAGAAGGTTGTAAATTATTGATTTTATGGTGTGCGTTATTGGTCTGCGCATCCTCCATGGCGGTGCTGGAACTTTCAGACGGTACGGTACATCATATATGCGCCGTATTCCTTCGCCAAAAAGTCAAATATCTTCGGCTGGAGTCTTTTCAGCCGAGAAAAGCTCCAGATAAGGATTTCTCAACACGGGCTATAAAACTGCTATTTCAGTTCAAAACCCATGATGAAGGTGAACTATTTCCTTTAACGTAGGGAGGCAATTCTTTCACCGCAACCCATTTTTAGATCTGTTCTACAAATCTGCTATCTCAGTCCAAACCCCATGTTAAAGGTGAACTATTCACTTTAAGACATCGATGGGTAATTTAAACCACACCCTAACAATACAGCTCACATTTACCACACCGCCTGGAAGCCGTAATCCTCGTCGTTTAACTGGGCATTGGCAATGGCTGTCGGTAACAAAGCCATGCCTGGCATAGGGCCCGCATTTATGTCCCGAGGCTGAGCCATGCTCGTCGCTCTAATGATCAGTTTGGCCATGGATGCAGCCCATTGCACTGTAAATAATGGAATGGCTGTGCTGTAGCCTGCATATGTATGTAGTCACGGAAATGAGCAATAGTCCAGACGATGTGTTTCCCGAACTCGAAACATTCGTACGTCGTGCCACATTCAATTTCCATCGCATTTATTTTCGATGGCCTTAAGGAGAAACTGATACTGGCTTGCCGCATCGCTGCAGTGGGGTCTGTCCTAATCATGAAATGCATCAGCCATTTATCAATTATAGTTCAAATATTGCCTTCTCGCAAATATCGAAACATTCACACGTTCTTCCACTCTCATTTGGTCACATTTGTTTTCTTAGGCTCATAAGGGAGAACATGATACTGGATTGATGTATCTCTGCAAGAGGCTCCGTTTCCATGCACCAAATACGTCATTGATCGATTACTTGAATCGATCCAGCTTCAGCTTAATCGGCACACCGATTCGATTGGTCTGATGATCCCCCGCTCACCCAACACCGCCACTTGGCTAATGACGTTCTCATCTGGCTTATTCAGTGCGTACCAGCCGCTGGCGCTAGAGACTAGCCCCAGCTCGGTGTTTTACATTCCAACACGCACATCGCCGCGTACACACACTGATTCGATCCGATCACGGAACATGTATTCGCCAGAGCAGGCCAACACAAATCCTACGACGACCGAGTCCTCGACGCGTCAGTCCCAGGAATATCCTCTATCAAATGTACTGGTTGTGTAACGTGTGTTTGTCTGTATGTGTATGTGTGTATGCGTTGCAGGGGAATGACATACTATTTACCAACCGCTCCGTCTGTTAGTCGGTCAGTCGTCCTTTCCAATGATCTGACCATCTAATCGCGATCTCAGCCGCTCCCCGCACTGTACCGGGTCAGTATTTTGCCCGGGGGGTTCGGACAGCCGACACACGCGACTCAGTCAGTCTTCACTGTACTCAGTGTTCACTGTACCGGGTCAGTATTTAGCCGGGGGATCGGACACCCGACACACGCGACTCGGTGTTCACTGTACCGGGTCAGTATTTTGCCCGGGGATCGGACCGCCGACACACGCGACTCAGTCTGGGCGTGTGGTGTATGAAATGAACTAACAACGACGTCGCGATGGAGGATAGAGCAGGTCAGAGACGGACAGAGGCCAGCCGCGGCCGGCCGCAGGACAGCGCTGGCACGACAGAGATCCCTCCAACAGGCAACACATTCCTGCCACAATGCCTCCGTGCTGCCCCGGTCTCCTAACATCCCAGTCCACCCCCTGATGCCTGACCAGTCGATGTCCGGCTGTCTCCGCCGCGGAGGAGCCACCGAACGTCACTCGCACGGCGTGCCGACCATGGCGTGCCGGCCTCCACATTATCCGACAGAGCCTGAATGCCGCAAGGGATCCTTCTTCACGACCCAGACACCACAGGGCCCAGTCGGCACGGCCCAGCCGACGCCAAAGTACAATGTCCACCGGCGCAGAGCCACGCCCCGGCCAGACACCAAGAACATCCAGCCTCACAGAATCATGAGCCGTGAGGCGCGAGGCGCGGCGGCACGGCGCATTGACGTGCAGAGGGGCGAGTCCCGCCGGCCGGGTCAGGTCACGGCGCCTGCGCAGTGGCCGCCTAGAAGCCCTGCTGGAACTGTTTCGACTCGAGTTTGGTGATGAGAAGCTCCAGTTGACGTTTGGCCTCGCACTGCGGGAAGTTGGCCATGTCGTAGTACTGCGGAGCGATCTTCACCAACCATTCGGCTGAAAACGCGGCAGACAGGCACAGGTCAGGTCAGAACGTCACACAACATTGCGGAATGTTACAGAACGTCACAAAATGTCATGAAATGTTACAGAACGTCAAGGAATGTTAAAGAATACTACAAAACGTCATAAAACGTTATTAAAATTCACATAATACCACAGAACGTCATATAATACTACCGATGATTTTGGGTTCAGGGCGCCAGCTCAACTGCTCGGGTTATTCGGCTATATTGCAATAGAACGTCATGCTATGAATGTTTCACGCCATGTTTAGTGCGGCATAACAGCGTATTACGCTCACGCCCTGACAATAAAGGGGGATCGAGACACAAAGCCTTTCCCAGTACAGGATACAAACCAGCTGGGAAACTACAATCCTGACAAAACTGTGAAACAACTTCACCAGCTTAAGTGTTAACCCATTTATGACAATCTGTTCCCTACTGAGCGCTTCCGCGTTCTTTCCGACACTGGTCGGTTCAGGGAGGGGGAGGAGAGGGGGGGTCATTGGGACCATGGTTCCGAGAAACGACTGAAACCCTTCGAAAATTGATATTCCATGGTTTTAAGGAAAATAAAAGCAACTTCTAGAAAGGAATGCCGTTTTAAATTAGGCTATGTAAAATAAAGCACTCCTTTTGGGTTTGTGTCGACTTCCGGGGCTTTAACCCTCAGACCAACTTGTTTAGACCATTCTTGATCCACCAGTCCTCTCAAACGTGAGTACCTAGAGTTCGCAGGTTGCATGAGCTGATCGAGCCATCTCCAAGCGCCTTCTCACCTCCCCGGTCACACCCACCTTTGATGTCTGTGACTGTGCGGATGTAGTTCTTGGTGGTGAGCACGAACTCGTTATAGAGCACCCACTCCGGCTTGTGGTCGAGGCAGGTGGACGGATGCAGCTGCACCACCTGGTTGTCCTTGCAGGTCAGGTAGTGACCCGTCCGCTCCAGATGCGCCACCTGGCGGCACGCAGGGTCACAGGCCCGGTCAACAGAGCATGGTACCGCTGCAGTCATCATGAGACGGTGATACAATTCCAATGGGGTTGGTAGCCACAGCACGGCCAAAAGATACACTTAGGTACGCAACATACACAAGCAATAGTCGGTTGTAGCTCTCATAACACGAATTTCTGATAACAAAATATTTTGGAAATGCTCTTACTTGCTCTAACTTGCTTAAACGCTCTTACCACCGTTAAACAAAACAACAAGGGGTCGGTATCCTTTCCATCCAAATGGCAATGGTATGCGACACCAATTCGCCAGCAAGAGTAGAAAGCGGAGCACACATGCGCCATGACGCATTCATTGTTTTCTTTCTTCTCGAAAACAATGAACGGGAAAACAAACAACCTGCAAACGGCATCGATGCTTCTCCACTCTCCCACGCTCCCGCAGTTGCTGACCTGCATGAAGAACCCTGAGACGAGCGCCTTCCTGATGTTGATGTAGTAGTCCCTGGAGGTGAAGTCGGTGGAGCGGCGCGGCATGTTGAAGCGGTCCATGATGCGGGACAGCTGCTGACGCACGTTGTCGGCCGACTTGAGCGAGCGGTAGTTGACGAAGTTGTCGTGGCACCAGTGCGGGTCCTCCATGTCTGCGGCACGGCGAGTCAGAGATGCGGCCACACCGGTCAGACGGGGGTACGCAGGGGATTCAGGTGGCAAGCTGCCCAGTCCCTTCTCCCATGACATTCAAACGTTACCCCGTTTATGTTTATACATTTGAGAGATGACCAACACTGTTTAGATGCATGCCAGCTACGATTCCATGACACAGTGAGTCATCGGAGATTCATTGTGTAAGAAAATACATTCTGCTTGACCGTTTAGTAAACAAGAGAACATTTTGCACAGGTCACACTCATCGCAACACTTTCTCTTCACAGATTACAGCAATATACACACATTTCTGTAGTTCGTGGGAGATGTTCCCACTCTGTGTCTGCAAGGCGAGAACATAACACAATCACTTCGAAGACATGTTTTGGAATACATTTGGTTTGAAGAGAACAACGCTTGTTTTATAACTGCGGGCACTGCTTGAATGCGTGCTTTGACGTGTTAACTCCTCGCACTATTAAAAAGCGTGGTGAAACTTTACTTACCCTACTTGAAGGAATGAGGGATCCTGTACCTACCAACTCCGTGTTGAGGTGTGCCAAACCGCACTCACACTAATCAATGATTATCTTACCAAACTCGCTCGGTACCGAGGTATGTTATGCTTTACTTTCTTCTTTCGCAGCTGTGCTACGCCGTACCCACACTATGGTCGGAAGGCGTGCTACTAAAACTCACTCTGTTTGAAGGCGTGGTAGACGTTGAGCAGCGTCAGGTGATCACCGTCTATGTGCGCGAACCGCATCTTGGACTCGTCAGCGGCCTTTCGCGCGTCGTTGGGTCGCACGAAACACTGTGGGACTAGAGTTCAGGAGGAGGCAGGAGCACACCCCCGCGTCCGGCCCGTTAGTTTGACCTAAGGAGGCGCAGGGGCAGAGTCAGGCCGGGCGGCGGGTGGTGGGGGCACCGCGCACCGCCCGGCCAACACAGACACACAGAGGGCCATACAGCCGGCCCCCGCCTTGTCACGCGGCTGGTCAGACTCTGGCGGTCAGTCCGTCCGGTCAGGGCGGTATGACTCTGACAAGCCCATGTAGAGCTTGTCAGTCATTTTTTTTAAAAAAAAGTTAATACAATTTAGATGATGATAATGGTAATTGGGGGTTATGGGCGGCACCGACTGCGTTTGCCATACGTCGCCCACAGCAAATACAGTTTAGAAGTAAGTTATTGATCCACTACTTGTGCAGCCACTTAATCGCTTCTATTCACCAGTAAATGGCCATGTAACCCCATTTGGAAACATAAATAAAAAGCTTTTAGCTCCGTCGGCGCCCTTTACGAGACCAGTGAGTCTGGTAGGGCCCACCGGCAGCAGCTCCGCAGTGGCAGCAGCAGCTGTGCCGGGCGGGGGCCCCACTCACCGGACAGCATGGCCGTGATGCTGAGGATCTCATTGCTGCAGTTGTACTCGGTGGAGGCTATCAGCATCTTGGCCAGCTGCGGGTCCAGCGGGAACTCGGCCATGATGGCGCCCAGGTCGGTCAGGTTACCGGAATCGTCCAGTGCTGACAGATAGTTGAGCAGTTCCAGCGCTCTCATCAGTGTCTCCGGCGCCGGCGGGTCCATGAAGTCAAAGTGCACGAGATCGTCGATGCCGAGCTTCTTCAGCTGCAGCACCACGGTGCCCAGGTTGGAACGCAGGATCTCCGGGTAGGTGTTCTCCTGCATCTCCGACTTGAACGCCTTCTCCGTGTAGAGACGGAAGCACTTTCCGGGCTTGGTGCGGCCGGCGCGGCCGGCGCGCTGCTGCGCCGAGGCTTTGCTGATGGGCGAGACGAGCAGAGACTCGACGCGGATACGCGGGTTGTAGACCTTCTGCTTGGAGAAGCCAGGGTCGATGACGAACACGACGCCGTCGATAGTGAGCGACGTCTCGGCGATGTTCGTGGAGATCACCACCTGGTGGCAGCCGGTGAAAACACGGTCAGTGTTGCTGTGATATAGTTCCTGGGTTGTGTGTGGCTTGTTAAGCCGTGCCGGGCCGCTCTGCCGCCCGGTCGAGTGGCCGCCGGGCGGGGTCACGTGATGGGAGGCGGGGCCGCCTCGAGATGACGTTGTGTGTGCACTTTCTGACTGGCAGAGCTCGAATAGACATGTGCCGTGACCAGTGAGTCTGTTGGTCTGTTGGGTGGAGACGGTGAAGAGTGAACGGATGCCGGAGAGCGGACGTAGCAAGTGTGAACAGTCACTTGGGGACGGAGAGGAGGCAGATGGGAGGAGACACTGCGTCAAACAGACAGGTCATTGGGTATATAGAGAGCCAAATAGGCACAACTGCTTCCCGATGATGATGATTGGGGCTTTAGGGCGAACCGGCTTATCTGGCGATACGACGCCCAAACTGTTTCCCCGTCACATACAAAATAAACAAGCAACTAAGGAACCAAGGTAGACATTACCACAACTTAGACCATCCAGCATTACACCAATGACAAACGCCTCACTGGGACTGGGCCCGCCCACTACGAGTGCGACTCGGGACCCAACTGAGGATCGTACCCGACCCCGTCCCCGCCGCATGATCGGGGCCGGATCACCACACCACTGACCTCTCTCCTTTCCGTCGCCACTGACACACCCTCCGCATTTCTTCGCCACTGACCCTGAAAGGGGACACTGACAAGGGAGGAACCCTTCACCACTGACCCTGAAAGGAGACACTGACAAGGGAGGAACCCTTCGCTACTGACCTTGCGCCCGACGGCTCCGCTGGGCCGGTTGGCCGGGGCCGGCTCGAAGATGCGCTGTTGTAGCGCCGGAGGCAGCGTCGAGTACAGCGGGATGCACTTGAGCTCGCCGATCTCGGGGCCGACGTTGTCGATCTCGCGCTTCAGCCGCTTGCAGGCCTCCTCGATTTCCTGTGGGTTGGGGACGGGCCGGGACACGCGCGGGGAAAGGTGTGGGAGTTGGAGAGATAGAGAGAGGCCGCACGGTCGGTGGTCAGGTCAGGAGGTCGGCAGCTACTGCTGACCCCCTCTCGCTGCCTATGTTACGACCCTCCTGACAGTTCAGTGCGTTCAGACACTATACATTCGTGTGACCAAATACCAACTTGGATGGAAATGACAACCAATCATGAGATGCATCCCACATGGTTTCCTAAAACTATGAACCAGAAGCTAAATCCGGCCACCAATCTATCATCTACGAGCAGTAAGAGCCAGCCTTGTCCGCTGTCTTCCCCGTCTGAACCGCCGCCGCCGCCACCAGTCGTGCCACACCTCCCTGTCTCCTCCCCCACCGACCACTGACCTCCTGTCCAGTGAGGAAGAGCAGCATGTCGCCCGCCACCTCCTCGCACATGTGGATCTGCACCACGGTGCGGATGGCCGCCTCCAGGTAGTCGCGCTCCGGCTCCGGAGTGTAGAAGATCTCCACCGGGTGCGTGCGGCCGGGCACGTTCATCAGAGGCGCGCCGTCAAAGTACTGCTGGAACTTGCCGGCGTCCAGCGTGGCCGACATGATGACGATCTTGAGGTCGGGCCGCTGCTTCACCACCTCCTTGATGACGCCCATCAGGATGTCCGTGGCCAGTGTCCGTTCGTGAGCCTCGTCCAGCAGCAGCACCTGGTGACAGCGGCAGAGAGTCATGATAAGGTGCACAGACACATGGCAGAGAATCTAATGAAGTCACAAGATATGCCATGAACTTCAGGGGATGTTAATTATTTGTCAACCATTCCTTGACCGACGCATGCGAATTACGGGTCTGCTGGAGTGCAGTGCATTCATATGGCAGCTGGCTCAGGAGCAGCCAATACGGCAAATATAAGTCAAAATATCACACTTAAACAATGACGAAATAACGATCCAAAAGTCACGCAAGTATAGTTTATGGTTAACACGTAAATAGTATGCTCAGGAAGGACAGATCTGTCAGACTGGCTCACCTGATAGTTTTCCAGCATGGGGTCGGACATGGCCTCCCGCAGCAGCATACCGTCCGTCATGTACTTGAGCAGCGTCTTGGGGCAGGAGCAGTCCTCAAATCGGATGCTGTAGCCGACTTCCTGCCCAATAGCCACGTCCATCTCTTCGGAGACACGCTGCGCCACCGACATGGCCGCCACACGCCGCGGCTGCGTGCACGCCACGCCCTTCTTGCCCTTGGCCCGCGCCCAGTGCACGCACCTGCACACACACACGGAGACAGACGGAGCCACACACACACGGGGAGACACAGACACATACGGCTGGTCAGATAAGGAGATCACGTCGCAGTGGCTTCTACACTGAAACACACAGACATACAGACACACAGACACACACTATCAAGTACCAAACAGCATCTTCAATGAAAAAGTCCATACCCAGCAAAAAAAAGCCGCAGCACGGATGATTGATGATGGTGATTTCAGAAGCACATCTGCTTAAGTCAGGGTTGGCAGTGGGTGGCACATTTTTTTTTCACTGGTTTTTACCGGTTAAAACCGGCTGGCAAAAACCCTTAGTGGCAAAAAATGGCAAAAAGTGTCAAAAACTCCAATGTACCAAGTCTGATAATTGTTTTGTACAAGATCAATTTAAGCATTCTAGTCCACAGATCAACCTATTTAAGTAGGTTTTGTTTTGTTTCTTTCCTAGTTCCATTGAAAATGAAAGTGTTTTTCAATATATATGTCTAACACGCGCACTGGAGGGGGGAGGTAAAGGGGGAGGGGGAGGGGAGGGGGCTAAATCCGTCAACCCCTCGTTTTTTTTGTGTGTGTGATTATCTCCTGATTTTACCAAGGTCGAGGTGCATCATTTTTGGGGTACCTGCCTAAAAAATGAACGGAGCGTCGTCTAAAGTAACAACACAATGAGTTATAGGTCATCAAAGTTAAAAAATGTAATGTCTCCAAAATGACTGCAATGATATGTTGCTATGCAAATGACCCGAGGTCAAATGCAACTTCTATCATCCCTATTGTATCATTAGACTTTCCAACAAATCATTTCAGCCTATGTTGGAGGTATATACATGCAATCACTGCGTTCCATAACAATGCCAAGCCAAGGAAAGCATAGCAAAAACTACCCTACAAATTTCATTGGGCTTAACCCTCATACAAATGAACGACAAATCACTTGCTCAACCCGCATGGCCACTTGGGCATAATGCGTCAGCGCTGCCAAAGGCTGGCGAGGTGCTCAATTTACATATACTACATTCTTTAGAAGTGTCACTCTCCAAAATAAACTCAAATTCTATTATTATCTGTATAGTTTCATTGTCTTTCCATACTGTCCATCATGACCTTCGACGGTTCTAAACATACATTTGTCCCAGCTATCTCAGTTCAGGTCAAGCGGCACTCCTTGTCATATATAAGCCAGTGAAAATAAATTGTGCTGCTTGACTAAGCAAATCTGGTTAATGCAATAATTGCAGGTTCACAATTGCATTGCAACTGGCACATCATTTAAAATGGTTCAAGATATAGGCATATGTACTTCTTTTACCAACAATTTTATGAAAAACAGACAGTTTTAGTTTTTGCCACTTTTTGCCACTTTTGCCGGTAAAAACCGGTTTAAACTGGCAAGTGGCAAAACACATTTTCTCCGGCAAAAATTCCAACCCTGTCTTAAGTTAATACCACCCTGGTCATGGTGCCCGCATGGCACCATGACCAGGGTGCCATGGCTCCTCCCCACACTCACCACTGCGGGATCTGAGTGGTCTTGCCGGAGCCGGTCTCGCCCACCAGCACGATCTTCTGGTGGTTGTCCATCAGCTCGAGGAACTTCTCCTTGTACTCGAACACGGGCAGGCCGATGCGCTTCCTGAAGAGCTGGTAGTAGCGGGTGGTGTGCGGCAAGCCCGTCAGCGGGTTGGTCTGCATGGCCGGCATCGTCTTGGGCTGCTCCTCAGAGCGGGTAGAGTCGCCACCGCCGCTGGAGGAGGGTTCGATGAGCGCGAGGACATCCTCCGCGGTCGGCACAACACACACTGGTCTGCATGCCACTGACCTCCAGCACTAGGATAACGAGCGTAAACAAATGCACGTACATTTTACGAGTACAAACAAGGACGCTGAACATAAATATGTAGTATGGCCAAGGATGGGTCCGTCTGCTCAACCAGCATGGTCACTTGTACATAAGGCGTCAGCGCTGCCAAAGGCTGACGAGGGGATTAAGATGGAATGTATTCGGGAAAATTGTTAGCACTGTTTTAATTAAAACTTGTTCCCTAAGTGAACGTAATTGAAATCCAAAATTTGATAGTAATGTTCCGCTCACACTGAAAATGGTGTTGGGCATGGCTTTGGTACCTAGTTAATTATGTGGTCAATGTTAAACAAACTGATAGCTTACCCATCATCAGTGTCCTTTGGGCGTTTATCTTCCCGCCTGAAAAATGTAATTCAAAGTCAGCATTCCCATTACAAAAATATGTTGGATATTGTCATTTGAATCAGACATTGCTATTAGAGATATGCTTGAAACAATCATGTTTATTAGAAGAAACCCTGGTAAAGGTAAACAAATACATTCCCATTAAAGAGAGATTCTCTTTGATTTATTTTTGTTTGACATTCATTATGTCACTGGTATGGTATTAACACGCGCACTGCCGGGGGGGGGGGGGGGGGGATTCCCCCTCCCTTTCCGGTCTTCCATGAATAACGAAAAAAACGGCGGCGCGCAGGCCGCCGAATTTGACACAGCTGTTTGGGAATCAATTACCCACATGGTGTGCTTTTTTTACCTCGGTACATCTCAGGTCAGGTCATCAGGTCAAGTCAAGTGACCCCACCTCCAAAAACATTTGCGGTCATGTCACAGCCAAAGTGATTGACCAAACTCTTTGAAACTCACAGGATGTCATCAGGTGATAAGTACCTACAAGTCGTATATCTTTATTTTTTAATATCGGTGACCTAACCTCAGGTCAATTTCGTAACCTCCCCATTATAAGTCAATGGGAAAAAATGAAAACACGTATAAATCCATAGGAAATGGCTAAATTTGGCCAGTTTTCACCAGATCAACCACTCTTGTGCCAAATACAAAGCCCTGTCACATTTCTGTGATGATGATGATTACTGAGGCTTAAGGGCGCCGCAACAATATAGTTATATGGTGCCCATTCACATTTCTGTTCTTTGACCTCTACGAGGTCAACTCAGGTGACCCCCAGATCACGTATGGTTTTCTTCAATAACTCTTTAACAAATCAAGATAAAGCAAAGGGGTTTTCACCATTGTATTTGGTTTGTCGAGACGAATCAATTGATGTAAGAGTTGACTTTGATCCGCCCTGTCAGGTAATTTTTTGGATACGACCTAACTAGGTCACACAAAATATCCCTCGATACGTCTCGAGGAGACAAACACAATGGTGCAATCTGTTTTACTTTATCACGCTTCTGTCAAAAGCTATCTTAAAAACAATTCGGTGATTTTGAGAATGTTTCAATTTCAATGGCTTCTGCTGACCTAACCATTCACCTTAGGTCAATTCTGATGAAGCCTTAGTGTGACGGCCACCATTTTATTAGCGTCTTCTCTTGCCTGTCCGCGACAATTGCGACTTGTTTACGTTCACGTGTTTGCCTCGCTGCGAGCACGCGGTTGACTTTTGTGGTTTGTCTCGGGGTACATTGAAGGGGTTGTCTCGCGATGAAACTTTAACAGTGGTACAGGTCGGTCGACAGAATGACCGCTGAGTGAAATGAAACTGTAAAACGTACCAATGTACCAAGGTTTAAGTATCAAAGTGGCAAAGATGTACCTAGGGATGTATCAAGGACACACATATATAGCCGAAATGTGACCTTTGATGACCTCAATATTGACCTGACCTAAACAAGACAGTAATATTTTCGATACAACTTGTCTCGAGCTATCTAACGCCGTGTTCCGCTCGTGGTCACATCGTGGTGGCAGCCGCCGCGCGGCTGACCTTCGGTCTCAAATACAAGTCATTTGCTGGCACTAGGCCAAAATAATACATTTTTGACACATCAATATTTTGATCCAGCCCAATAGAAATGGTATTGGGGAAAATTACCGATTGACAAACGGCAATTATGAAGCACTGGATACCAGTGATGAGATGAGTGGCACATGAATCTGTGCATTCTGGCTCATAATACAGTTTCAGCCACCTAAATGTTCAATAATTCTCTTGGAAATTGATGCAACATCGCTTTATAAGTGCATCAATTTTTTGATCCCTTGGCTCACCTGAATAAATTTTTTGACTCAAATTCAAATCACTCCACTGTATCAAAATATTGATGCAGTAACAGCATGGGTGAAAAATTTAAACAATTTTTTTCTTTTTTAAATAATAATTTCATGTAATTACATTACACAATTAGTTTTATTTACTTACAAAATATAAACTTGAAAATTTAAAAAGGTTATCCTAAGAAAAATAAAAACATATTTGATGTAATTTGATGTAATTTGTCACCACATTTGTTGCTGTGTTTCAATCTTCCCCAAAACAAACCAAAACAACTTTGCAAACAGTTTGAGTCGTGACCAAGGTTGATGGAGTAAACCTGAATCAATTTTTTGACTCAAATTCAAATCACTCCACTGTATCTGGCCTGTCAGATGGTGTGATTATTTTTGTGGACTGGCCATTTACTGTGTGGACTAGGTGGTTTTAGGGAAAGGTTGTCAATAATTGTGTCACTTTTTTGCCTTTAAGTACAGTGCCTATGACAAGCTCCGCCCACCTTGTGTCAACAAATTGACACATAAAAAATTGATTATTTGGGCCTAGTGCCAGCAACTGAAGTCCTGCCCTCCGCCAGGAATGGAGGTTTAGTGAGTGTGATAGGGTTTAGTGGAGAAACGGTCTGATAAGTAGTTAACACTACACCATTAAGTACATCCTCCCAGTGACGTCATCAAGCTGGCTGCACCGCCCACACCCTTGTTACACTACCTACAGCTCAGCCGGGTGAACTACAGTAATCTGGACCCATTTTTGGAACGTTCTTCCAAAAATGAAAGGCGAATTTTCCATAAATGGGTACTTGTGTTCCAAAAATGGATACCTATTTTAGTAAACCATGATAATATAGGAGAATGTGCATTAGAAGCATGATTTAATAGGCTGCTTCATCACAATGGCACATATACTATGACCTAGCATATTTATTTTACCATTATGATGCAGGAAAAGGGGTTTTAGGGCAGGAATATTTTTTTTTTTAACCCACTTGTTCCATTTTTGGAACAAATTAGACCAACCCCTTGGCATTACTATTCACCAAGTGCCAAGGTATTGTTACATTGTATTGTTGCAGTAGATGGTATATAATGGACAGTAGCGTACCCAGGATTTGCTCCAGGAGGGGGCAATTTTTGCTCCAGGAGGGAGCAATTTTTGCTCCAGGAGGGAGCAATTTTTGCTCAGAGGGGCATACAGTACCCTCACCAAAAAAAAAACTCAACGGATTTGGCCTGCTATATTTTTAAAAGGGCATATCTTCACCATTTTTCTCTTAAAAAATAAAAAATAAATCATTCATTTTTTTTACCAAAGGGGGCACATACAAACCTTCAGAGGGGAAGGGGGGGGGGGCATTGCCCTGTTTGCCCCCTTGTGTACACCTATGATAATGGAAAGCTTTATTGTATAAGTAAAAGAAAATCACAACAAATAGTAACTGACATAAAATAATACTAAATTTATATCATTACAATGAGGTATGCATGGGATGTGAATGTGATAAGCCCAAAGAAGCCAAAGGAGGGTTCAAAGAAGCCAAATCTCTCAAACAATATAGCCAAGATTGATAATAGCCAAGATGGGTACTACATCAGGTCCATGACAGCTTCACAAATTTTACTTGTTACAGCCACTATCAGTATCCCAGGAGAAATATTGAGGTACCATGAATTAATTTAAATATTTTTGTATTGAATAAAATAACTTTTTAAGCAAACTGTTAAAAAAATTATTAGGCAATTCTCAAATTAACCAAATGGAGATCCACATAGTGCTGTAAAAGTTGTGTTGAAGCCCTGCTATTAACAATGATATTTCACAATGTTAACCACCTGCAAACAGTAAACTACTGACTCCCTGCCACTTGAATGTGCACTGTTTACAAAGAAACCAGTTTCCAAACATATCTTGCAGCCTTTTCACTAATATTTACCTTACCCTTACTGTTCACATGTTTTCCTGGCAAAATTCACAAAACTCCTGACAAACTACGCAGAATACAGAGTAAATTGGTGATGTTTAGATCACAATGTTTTTAATAGTGATAACTGAAACCTAAGGATTCCATTTGTACACTCAGATGAGAAATAAATAAAATAAAAAGCTTCAAAAATGTAAACAACTTTCAATGGTTCCATTCAAAACAAACAATTTTGCTGCCCCAAGATCGTGCAACTTCAATACAATTTGAAAGAAACTTAGGATTTTTGTAATGCTCTTGCTATCAATAAAGTCAAGGGTGCTGAATTTGATGACATCATTGGCAAAATGTGTTGACACACCAATCAATATGTGGATCATGTTTAGTCATGAAGGTCGATTTCCATACCCATTTTTGGAACGAGCGTGCCCATTTTTGGGTCATACTGACCATAAACCCACAGCATTTTAGATGTTACAAAACTTAACTAGTTGGTCACTACACATCTTTCAAGAATAATTATGTATCTTTTATGTTATTTAGAATGTATCTTACCTAACAATGTTGAAACAATAATATTTCCGGAAGCTATCATAACTGATCGTCCACCACAATCGTCGCCATATCTATGCAGAATATATATCGACACAGGAAGATACACAGGGAAAATAAGGATAGTTCATGACGTCATTGGAACAATGACACACATGAACAATACAATGTATATTTTAGAAGTGAAAATGCAGACAACTAATAACCTAACCTTAAAGCATAAATAAGTTATGTGATGTCATAGCCGGGCCAAGGTAAACACAGTCTATACTTGTATCAAGGTCGGTCATCGTCAGCTGGTACATAAACAAACTTTGGTGACGGGTGCAGCGATATATTAATTATTGAAGTTAAAATTGGTTATAGTGCAAAATGTCTTGAGGAAGACATCCATAGTTACTAAATGTGATATTTGCTATCAATTGGTAGGTATATTACAGGTCTTGAATAGTTAACACTGTTTTGAGAGACATAATGATAATAATAAGTATTAACCTTACTCTCATAGTGCCAAAAAAGTTGATTCAGTAATACAAAAGATGAAGAAAAAGATAATAGCTTTCGGCTTGTGCCTTCATCAGCCATTATTTAAAATGGCAAAACAATGGCTGATGAAGGCGCAAGCTGAAAGCTATTATCTTTTTCTTCATCTTTTGTATTACTGAATCAACTTTTTCGGCACTATGAGAGTAAGGTTAATACTTATTATTATTATGGTATATTATAGGGATTAACTAATAACTAATGGTGGGTTTATGGCTGAATTCACCCATTTTTGGAAGTAGCGTTCCATTTTTGGGTAGTGTTCCAAAAATGGGTCCATATTACCATAGTTCACCCAACTGACTGAGCTGGTATACGGAAGTGTGACGCCTGCCCTACCAATACCAGGTACTTAAACTTCAATAATACTATGTTGATGTGCTGAATGCTGTCAAATCGATACTTACTTCATTTTGCTTGAAACGGGTTCGTCGATGTCCAGCTTCCGTTTCTGCTTGAAAGACATTCTTCGTCTTAGGGCTTAGGCTTTCAGACTGAAACGCAGCTACCTACTTGACGCTTCCACAGACTTCAATCAGTGCTTGTTATGAGCACATTCGTACTGAAATCGCAAAAAAATGCTGTAGTGACGATTACTGGACTTTCCTTCTACACATAAGCAGATAATTACAGTAACGATTGGGACATGCTCTCCTTATAACTTAAAAAAATATCACCGAACAGCGCGGAACGAAAACCGTCTAATTGCCGCAACGCGCCACGGGGTGTCAGTGTTATCTCGGTAGCCTGTCCAATTTAGTCCAGTTACGTCATGCTTCTCCGCCAATAAGAAGGCAAACAATAGCCGAAGTGAATGACAGGGACTCCAATTTTGCACATAATATGGTGTCTAAAGTTTCTTAATGATCATCATGGAGCTCAAAATTATCCAATTTTACACTAATCACGCGGGCGTTGAGATTTATTTGTGCCCATGACGTCATATTGTTCCATAAGTAGGCCAGACGTTTCTAAGTAGAAGTTTTAAAAGCCTTGGCAACGCATCGCGCACGCATCGTAACGTTTTATCGCAGGGAGTACCAATATTTTCTCAACTCTCAAGAATGTTTTATTCCAGGTCAGTGACGTCAGATATTTGACTAGAGCTGTTAACCAACGGGAATCACAATTCAATAACTAGCTAGGGCCCTGATACCTGTTCAGCATCTAATAAAATTCGACTGCGCATGCGCGGTAAGATGCACTGTGCCTGGGCGGAGGCTAACTGGCGAATGACGTCATAAACTATGACGTCATCTCCTGTCATGCTACTCAAAATGTCTAAGCCCAAAAATTGATGTGCGTCAAGTTAGCGTCATATTCGTATTCGTTTCAGCATCGAGTTCCCAGTTTCCCCAAACTTAGCATATGGGTAGAGCTCATCAAGTTATGCACGAATATGGAATCCGTTTTGACCCAGGGCAAACGGTTTGACCTCCAGAGGTCATTGCAATGTCATCGCACAAGAACATATTACAATTTAAGCAAAATCGAAAGACACTGATTTTCCGGAATTTAACATTATACCGTATGCCATATACCCATGAGTACACTGATGGTAATTTTCTTTTAAAATTACTGGTGGCCCATTCCAAATTTGTCATGATGTATGGGTAACGTCTAGAGCAAGAACATATTACAATTTAAGCAAAATTAACGCGCACAATTTTTTCTTCAGAATTTTACATTTTACTGTATGCCATATAACCATGAATACACCTGATGGTAATTTTCTTCCAAAATTACTGGCAGCCCATTTTAAATTTTTAATGATGCATGGCTAACGCCGAGAGTAAGATCATATTACAATTTAAGCCAAATTGAAAGGCACCGATTTTTCGGAATTTAACATTTTACCGTATGCCATATAACCATGAGTACACTTGATGGTAATTTTCTTCCAATATTACTGGCGGCCTATTCAATTTTTTTCATGATGCATGGCTAACGCCCAGAGCAAGAACATATTATAATTTAAGAAAAATCAAAGTACACCGATTTTTCGGAATTTAACATATCGTATGCCATATAACCATGAGTAGATGAAGTGACCTATGCATATTATTTGGTATATCAATCAACGCGTCTTGCCGAAACGAACATAATGACGCTGTTTTGAACTCTACAGCTCAATTAGCTAATAATTTATGATCAGAAAGGAGCATATGACTTAAAATAATGGTACACCTGATGGTATTTTTCTTCTAAAATTACTGGCGGCCCATTCCCAAATTTTCATGATACATGGCTAACGCCCAGAGCAACGACATATTACAATTTAAGAAAAATCGAAGGGCTTTGATTTTTCGGAATTTAACATTTCACCGTATGCCATATAACTATGAGTACACCTGATGGTAATTTTCTTCCAAAATTACTGGCGGCCCATTCCAAAGTTTATTGATGCATGGCCCGTGTGTGCACACATTGAAATACAAACAAAACATCTTCTAATATGCACAATTGGATTAATATATGTGGGACTGTCACTGGAGTCAACACAAAAATAAATTGACCACTTCCTATTCTTAGATTTAATGAATCACTATTAGTTATCCTGAAACACATAGCAACTTATAAATTTCGATTTAGCATCAGCATCGTAACATGATGATTGCATATTGCTGGAATGAGTCAATTGACATCCCTACTCCATGGGCGTAGGTACGTTTTGAAAAGTGTGTGTGTGTGTGTGTATGTGGGGGGGGGGGGGGGGGGGGCGCAGCCGCAACCTCACCGGATAAATCCCCGCTCTAACTCGAAAACTAAATGGGCTATAAAGACGCGAAAAAGGCGTTCGAAAACTCTTGATAAAGACATTCGAAGTTAATTCGGGTATTATCTGGCTCAGTTCATTATTGAGGTCACCAGAGGTCATCAAATGTCAAATTGTCCAAGTACAGGACTATGCTATAGAAACCCCTAAATATCTCGGGAACTATAACACTTAGGAACAAACGAAAAAAAAAAACAATCGAAAGCTCATGCAACACTCAACCGCACTTGGTGTCATACAGCTTTACATCAGGTCAACAGCTTAGGCTCCAGAGGTCACCAAATGTCACGAGGACATTTTTGTTTTCTCTTCGCCAGCGGCTGCTGTTGTAATGTCTCGGAAGTCCGTCACTGTCACGCGAAGTTCAGCGGTGTACACGCGTAAGGAGCGAGAGCGGCTGTATTCCAGAACGGTGCATACGCGACTGGCGCGGGCTCGGCACCCGACAGCGGGCGAGCCTGGCCCAGTACACTCACTGCCTGCGGGCACAGGTGGCGGCCGCAGCAGAGGCGGCGCCAGGCATGGCAACAGGTAGGTATCAGAGGCGGAGAAAGGCAGGGGGTACACAGGATCTCCACACCTCCCCTTCAAGATAATTGCCGCGGAAAAAGAAGTATAACTTTGACACACAACAAAGCGCAATTGTCTAAATACCAAACAGTACGTGCAGCACTACGGTACTTCAGTCACAGTATGTTGTTCCGCCCCAGCGAACTCGGAGGCGCTGTGGCGGGCGTCGCCGTCGACGCGAGCGTCGAAGCGCGGGGGCGGCAGCGTCCACAGCAGGTGGCAGCGGAGTGCCGCCACTGGCAGACAGCGGCTGCTGGGCTGCGGTGGCGGAAGCTCGGGTACCCTCGGCAAACGCCGGCCGCTGGGGGTCGTGAACCCCGGAGGAGGCGGCGGCAGCAGACGCCGCGGACGGTGCAGTCTCCGTTAAGAGCGGCCGGTACGGACGCAAGTAGCGTCGATTCCTCCACAAGACACGGCCGCCGGCCGTCCTCACGAGATAGGTGCGTCGCCGCCCGATGCCCACGACCACGCCGACGCGGTCCCATCGGCCGGTGGCCGGGTCCTGCAGGTCGACACGATTGCCGATCTTCAACTGCGACAGCTGGCGCGCAGACGCGTCGTGGTACCGGACCGCCTTCTCCTGTGTCTCGGCAGCCTTCTTATCGCAGACGGCTGCAGCTCGCTGCCACTCAGCAGCGAAGGCGCGGTGGTGCGTGGGCACACCGGAGCGCAGCGGGTGTCCGAACAGGACCTGGGCTGGTGATCTCCCGTCTGCGCGTGGTGTGTTCCGCAGTTCTAGCAGGCTGCGGTCCAGCTGATCGTCATCCAGGCGTCTGGAGGCTGACGCTGCCAGCACCAGCTTCTTGACTGTCTTCACACACGCCTCAGCGTGCCCGTTGGAGCGCGGGTAGTGCGGTGACGACATCTCGTGCCTCACATCCCAGCGCTGCAGGAAGCGACGCAGAGTGCTGGACGCGAACTGCGGTCCACCGTCTGACCGAAGTACGGACGGGACGCCCGTCTGAGCGAACAGCATACGGAGCTGCCGCGTCGGATGGTCCGCAGAAGCCGTCCGGGGGCATACCGTTACGTACGGCCACCCCGACAGCCTGTCCACGTACACTAAGTACACTAAGTACTAAGCCCTCCGGCATGGAAGTAATCGGCCGAGGCCGATTCGAAGACGCGGGTCGGCTTGTCGTCTTCCCTCCACATCGGTTCTCGGGCGTAGCTGGGGAGACGCTGACGGCACTGGGTGCAGGCGGTGACTATGTCAGCGACGTCCTTGTCGATGCCGGGCCAGTACACACTGAGCCGGGCGCGTCGCTTGGTCCTCTCCACGCCCTGGTGTGACTCATGGAGCCGCTCCAGCACACCGCGGCGGAGATCGGTCGGGATGACCAGTCGAGCGGCGGAGATCGGTCGGGATGACCAGTCGAGCGCCGTAGACCACCAGGCCGTCGTCGATGGCCAGCTGATGGCGCACGCCCCAGTAGGCTCGAACTGCAGAGGGCGCCTCGTACCGGTTCTCTGGGAAGCCGGCCAGAATCAGGTCACGGAGGGTCCTGTACGCCGGGTCGCGCTCCGCAGCAGCGCGAATCCTCTCCAGCGTTGGGTCGACCAGTGGCGCCAGCTGTGCGCCATCTTCTGACTGGGTGGCGGCGCGTAGTACAGAGATGACGCTGGCGTGCAGCGGGTCACTGTCTTCACCCTCTTCCACGTCGTCGGCGACGGGATCGCTGGTGGGCGCTCTGGAGCGCACGTCAGGGATGACGTGCGCTGATCCCTTCTGCCAGCTCGTGGTGAAGCTGTACGCTGACAGTCTCTCCCGCATCCGCTGCAGACGCGGGTTGTCGATGGCGTTGAGCTGCTTGTGGTTGAGGATTGTCACCAGAGGTTGGTGGTCGACTACTAGGTCGAAGTGTGGCATGCCGGCCAGGTAGACGCGGCACTTCTTGCAGACCCAGAGGACGGCGGTCATCTCCAGCTCCACCACCGCATACCGGGACTCGGCATCGGTGAGGAAGCGAGATCCGCACTGCACCAGGCGCCAGTTGTCGCCGTGCCTCTGCAGAAGTACGAAGCCCAGACCTCGCGTCTTGGCCGCGTCAGTCTGCAGCATGGTCGGCAGCTGCGGGTTGAAGAAGGCCATTACCGGCGGTGACGTCAGCACGCTCTTGGTGCGCAGGAAGGCTGCCTCGTGCTGCCCCGTCCAGCACCAGACGCGATGCGACTTGAGCAGGTCACGGAATGCCAGAGTCGTGGTCGCCAGCTCAGGTGTGCGACCGCTTAGCTGATTCACCAGACCCATGAAGGAACGCAGGTCGGTGATGTTTTCCGGTCTCGGAAAGTCAGCTATCGCGCGGGCCTTCTCGTTGTCTGTGGTGTACCCTTCAGGCGTGATCGTGTACCCACAGAACTTGGTCTCGTTCCTGGCGAACTTGAACTTGTCCGGGTTCAGTGTGATCCCTCGGTCATCGCAGCGCCGGAGAATCTCGATAACCTGCTGGAGGTGCTTCCGGTACGTCGGCGCCACGGCCAGGATGTCGTCAATGATCTTGACGCAGTTGGGGATGTCGCCGAGAGCCGCATCACCTCTTCGGTTGTACTCGTCCCCCGACGCGTTACATCTCATGGGGCAGCGGACGAACTTGAACCGCCCCCACGGCGTGATGAAGCAGGTGAGGTCCTGGCTTTCATCGGCGAGAGCCACCTGGAAGTATCCCATCTTGGCATCCAGAGTCGACATCCACCGGTTCCCGGCCGGCAAACTCGTCACGGCGTCATGCGGTGGACGGCAGGGGTAGGTCGGTCGCTTGACGTACTGGTTGAGCCTCGTCAGGTCCACGCAGAGGCGAAACCCAGACGGGTTCTTCGGCACGCACGAGATGGGATGACACCACTCGGTCGCGTAGTCCACTGGGACGATGATCCCACGGTGGAGCAGGTCGTCCAGCTGCGCCTTCACCTCCGCTCTCCATGCGAAGGGGATCGGGCGCGCAGCGGTGACCGACGTCGGAGTCGCGTCAGGGCGAAGCTCGATAACCATCGGGCCACCATCCATAACACGGAGCGTCGTATCTTGCCCGAAGACGCGCGGGAAACAGTCCACCAGAGCAGCAGCATGAGCAGCGCGTGTCGCCTCCGGCGAGTCCGCGTCGTTGTCCCACACCGGCAGGCTCCCGGTGGCTCCGGCGGCCGGGCGGGGCCCAGCACGCTGCTCCAACCGCGGGGCGGCCTCGGCTTCAGCGGCCGGGCGGGGCCAACCACGCGTCTCCGCCCGCGGGACGACCTCGTCGCCGGTGGGAGGGCAGAGTCCATCACGTGACTCCGCACGTGGGGAGGCATGGCGGCCGACGTGCCGGGAACGGCTGCGTCCGACCGGCGGTGCAGACGGTGTGACGTCATCAGCGGGGAACGATGCGTCCTCGACGAATCGGATCTGTGCCGGAAAATCCCTCGGCAGAATTCCCAGCGCCACGCAGTCAAACCAGCTGAGCAGCAGTCCAGTCAGTTCCTTGATGACGAACACTGTGGCGGCCGTTGAACGGCCCCCGAGCCGCAGAGTAGTCTGGAAGGATCCGAGACAGGTGAGCGGATACTGCCCCACAGCTGAGAAGGTCTGGTTGAGGCAGGGCTCCAGCTGCGCTGAGTCTACGCTGATGGCTGAGAGGACGTCTTCGCCGATGACTGTAGCCTCTGCACCGGAGTCGGCGCGGGCTGCGACGGAAAACACACCGTCTGACATGGAGAGGCGAATGTCCACTGTAGGAGTCGGACGTGTAGAGATGCCATGCACATACACATCTTGAATCACGCGGCGGACGCTCGGTCCTGGCCGCGCAGGTTGCTGACTCCTTGCAGATTGTTTACGCCCCGGCGCAGTCGCCGGAGCTGCAGACGCAGCGTGTGTGGCGGTGCTCCCGCGCGCCCCCTGTTCGCACACCACAGCGAAGTGTCCGCGCCGGCCGCAGGAGTTGCAGGTGGCGCTAGCGGCGCGGCACGCCGCCGGGTCGGCGTGTGCGCCCCACCCGCAGCGGCGGCAGCGCGCGCCGGGCGGGGCCGCGGGCGTGCCGGGCGGGACCACGATACCCGCGTCGCGTGACCTGCTGCGCCCCCGGCGGTACGCAGACAGTCGGCTCACTGAGGACGCAGGCGCGTGGAGGTCGGCACACGTCGCACGGGCGTTCTCTGACGCCCGGCAGATGTCCACCGTCTTCTGGAGAACCAGCTCTGGATCCTCCAGTAGACGCTTCACAGTATCCTCGTCACGCAGACCGCACACAACTTTGTCACGCATCCGAGAGTCAAAGCACTGGTTACAAAAGTCACAGAATGCCGCGAGTTCCTTCACCGCACACAAAAAGTCCTCAAAGTTCTCATCCTCCTCCTGCACGCGAGCGTAAAACGCTCTGCGATCGACGAGAACGCTGCGCTGTTTCCGCAGGTGGCCCTCCATGGCAGAAACCACCTCGGGGAGGGGCGCGTCATCTGCGACGCTCAGCCCGTAACGCAGCACACGGTGCCAATCTTTGTCGAGTAGGCTCAGAAGAGCGGCACGCTGAGAAGCGACAGGAAGCAATGATGCTCCGGTCAGCAGCATGTACCCGTCGAGCTTCTCACGCCAGACGGCGAAGTCACGCAGCGATGCAGAGGAGTAGAGATGCGGCGCCGGTGTTGCAGCAGCGGGAAGTCGCACGGACTGAACACGCGACGCCGGGTTCGCGGGCGACGCGACCTCACCGGCGGTGACGGCGGGCGGCTGACGGTCCGCGACCAGCCGCTCCACCAGCTGTGCGAGACGTTCCTCTCGCTGTGAGGACAGCTCAGCCTGCTGCAGCAGCAGCTGCGTCAGTGTCTCCACGTCACTCATCTCGACGGGGTTGCAGCACTCGAACTCACTTTAAACCACTATCCGAACGCAAACACGCACTAAAACTCGACACTACGACCGCGCCATGTTGTAATGTCTCGGAAGTCCGTCACTGTCACGCGAGGTTCAGCGGTGTACACGCGTAAGGAGCGAGAGCGGCTGTGTTCCAGAACGGTGCATACGCGACTGGCGCGGGCTCGGCACCCGACAGCGGGCGAGCCTGGCCCAGTACACTCACTGCCTGCGGGCACAGGTGGCGGCCGCAGCAGAGGCGGCGCCAGGCACGGCAACAGGTAGGTATCAGAGGCGGAGAAAGGCAGGGGGTACACAGGATCTCCACAAAAAAGTTTGTAATGAGTAGCTTTTTATTAGTTGAGCATATATCAGTAATTGTAACACCATCGTGTTGTTTTCGTCAAGGCGCTTCAAAACATTTTAATGGTGACCTGGTTAGGTCAACTTCAAAATTTGACCTCATGATGCGACCCGACGAGACAAACACAACACCAGGGTGGCATTCGCACGTATCTATGTTTATTCTATCAAGAGTTATTGGCTAAAAGTGCTGGTGATCTCAGGTGACCTCAGCTAACCTTACAGAGGTCACTGAGCAACAACTGCACATAGGTCATCCATAATGAGCTAAAATAAGATGATTGTAAAACAAAAGTGCGTGGCTTTCCGGTCGCACTCAATCTGTTAGAGGCGGAACAGGTGTCGAGCTGCCAGTAACCCATGGAGTGGTGCAGGGATCGATCTTGGGACAGTGCTATACCTCGTATTTACTAATGACTTGTCACAACATATGCCGCACCGAAAGATGGTACTGTACGCCGATGACGACCAGTTTCTGGATTCCGACTCGCCAGGAACCCTCCCAGAATTGAAACGGCGCGTTGAGGAAAATTTGTCGATTGCATTGCTTTGGATCACCAAAAACAGATTGAAGGTAAACCCTACGAAAACTGACCTACTTGTTCTAAAATCCCCGTGCCAAAACATGGACTTTAACTTTACGATACAATTCGGAAATTCGGAAATCATTCCAGTGCAGTCGGTGAAGATTCGGGGTGTCAACCTCGACTCATGCCTGACGTGGGAACAACACATAGCCGCCATCACCCGACGCTGTTACTGTGTTTTGATCGGGCTCGCCAGAATGCGGCGTCGCGTGCCGCGTGAAACGAAGCGACTGCTGGTGGAGGCGCTTGTGTTTCCTCATTTTCAGTACTGCATGTGTGTATGGGAAGGCTGTACTCAAACCCAACAACGTAGGCTGCAGAAGTGCATTAACTTTGGCGCTCGCGTTGTCACTGGCCTGGGGTACCGCGAGCGAGTATCTGGCACACTGCGTGAACTTGTCTGGCGTGCGATAAATTATATGGCTATCGAACGAGACTTGTACGCTATGTATAAACTCACTCATGCCGAGAACGCCCCCGAACTGCTCTGTTCACGGATCATCAGTCGCTCCGATGTATCCACGCGCACAACCAGGGCTACCAGTGACGGGCAGCTGGAGGTGCCGCGCGCACGCACTGAGTTCGCCAGGCGCTCGTTTTTCATCCGAGCCATCAGAGCGTGTAATTATTTGCCGCTGAATTTGAGGGCTTCACCCACTTTGGCTATTTTTTAAAAAGTGTCTCAATGATGTTCTTTAAACTTGCATTGTGTGTATCTTGAGGGTTGATGTGCATCATTTAATGCGTGGGCGATATGTTTTTACATCTATGTTATTTGACTTGGACAAATGAAAGCCCATTTTATGGATGTGTTCCGAAATATATGATATGATATGATATGATTCTGAAAGACAACTGAAATCATATATCATATCATATCATATATTTCGGAACACATCCATAACATGGGTTTTCAGTTGTCCACGTCAAATAACATAGATGTAAAAACATATCACCCACGCATTAAATGATGCACATCAACCCTCAAGATACACAAAAGATTCAGAATCATATCATATCACATCATATATTTCGAAACACATCCATAAAATGAGTTTTCAGTTGCCTGATAAAATGCATATTCTCTGAATAGGAAGCATTTGTATATTTTCCTATTTACTTATATTGGAGAGGTCACAGAATTGACCTGACCAATACACAAATTTGAGATAAACGAATTGCCAGGTATTGCAATTCGTTTATCTCACAGGTATATTAGGAACTGGGGGTAGGTACTTATGACCTTATGAAATCCTGCAAGTTTCAAATCTCTCGGACAAACACTGTGACTTTAGCACGATCACAAACATTTTTGGAGTTAAGGTCACTTGACGTAACCTGTTGACCTGACCTGAGATGACCCGAGGTAAAAAATTTCACACCATGTGTGTAATTGATGCCCAAACAGCTGTGTCGAATTTGGCGGCGCTTGGCGCCTCCATTTTTCCGCTATTCATGAAAAACCGGAGGGGTGCGGAAATCAACTGATTAGTGCGCGTGTTAAGTCAATATCGGTGACATGAGCGTGCCACTTCTCAGTCGATTTGTCGTGGAATGTTCCGTGTGAGAAATAACACAGAAAAAATATTGTTCAATAATATTTAACCCTTGCCCTAGGGGGTGGGTGGGGGTGGGGGGGGGGGAGGGGTCCTAAAACGACCCCCCTGAGGTTTTTCTTGCATAACTTTTTATACTTGCGGCGCATTTTACTGACATTTTTGTAGTTAAGTATACAACAATTATACGTATGCTGTACAAATTTCATTGAAATTGGATGAGAAGTTTGGGAAATAATGATATTTTGATGACGTCATGTTGGTGGAAAAACGATAACTGTTTGAAAAATCGTAGAAAACAAAGTTTTAAAGCAAATTGCAAACGCAATAAAGCTGAAATATCAAATGTCATTTGCTTTAACATGTCTATCTCAGATTGTCAAAATGTTGGGTTTTTGACTCCCAAAATGAAAAAAAACTTTTTTGTTGTTGTTGAAAATCCCCACAAAATAAAAATTTCAGAGATGTTAAAAACCCGGAATATATGTGCAATAACTGAGTATAGACAATACTCAAACAAAATTTCAAAGAAATATCTCCATTTTTGACTGAGTGATGGCTCCCTAAGTGTAAGCAATTCATGACGTCATTTTTTTAATAACTTTTTTGGACTTTTTATGATTTGATGATTCTCGTTACCAGGCTCGTACCCATCTGGTGTGTGAGATGGGTTTGTCCAATTCTCAATCGTGTCAGTGACCTTTCTTCTCTTCGTGTGTGTTGATTAGTGGAGTTCCAGAGTTGTATGCGTGGATGAATGTGTTGTAGTGGGGTTTGAGTGTTGTTCCAGATGAGTTGGTGTTGTGTGTGTAATCGTTCTTTGATGATGGGGAATGAGTCAGAGGTGGATGTGGTGATTTGGTGTATTGTGTTAAGTTGTGTTGCGCAATTTGCTTGTTCATCGGCCATCTCGTTACCAGGTATATCGGTGTGACCAGGGAGCCAGAGAAGTGTTGGTTTTTGTGTTTGTGTTAAGTTGTAATGTGTGTGAATTATGTTGTATATGAGTGGGTGTGATGGCTTTGTGGCATTATTTGAAATAGCGATTGTGCTGGTGTTTGATCTACTGTTAATACTGCACCTCTACTGACCTGCCCTCGAGCGGTCGCCGGCTCGGTGCGGGGCCGGTGGGGCTGGCGGGTCAGTCGCGGTTGGGCTGTCTAGACAAGCGGTGTGTCTAAGAATACAAAGCTGGCCATGTAATCGTATCTTCACATGGCGCAGCCGGCTTCCGATTTGTGCGGGGAAAGCGCACTTTGCGAGTTAACTTAAGCATAAGTAATCCGCGCAGTGAGACGAGAACATGTCACAAGATAGTGAACGTTCCGCAGCCGTTGTGCCGCGTGCTCCGGCGCCGATGATTTTCTCACTTCCCTTCGTGAGTTATCTCGTGGTTGCAACTTCTGTGACACATGCTGTGATTCACTGGTTAGGGATATAATTGTTATGGGTCTGAGATCCGCGGAGACGGTCAAACGTCTCTGCGCAGTGCCGAACTTGTCTCTGGCCCATGCCATCACTGTTTGCAGGGCTGAGGAGGCGGCTGCTCGAGGCGCCGCTGAGCTGCGGGTGTTCGCATACCGGGTGCACAGCCGCGAGCGAAACCGCGCCACCCGGGAGTGGCGCCCTGACGGCGACCGCAGCTGGTGTGCTGCTTGCGGCAGGCGCCGCCACGCTGCGGAGCAGTCGTGTCCTGCCCGTGGTCAGCGCTGCCGAAACTGTCAGCAGCCTCACCACTTCGCGGCCGTGTGCTCCAATCCCGCCGCGTGACGGCCGGACGCGGCGCGCTACCCGGAGCCTGTGGACCGCCGGGGGCGGTGGCCGGAGCCGCCGCGCCGCACGCAGGCGCCACTGCTGCGCAGAGGGAGCTCGTCGCCTGACCAGGGCCGCTGGACTCTACCCCCGGAATATGGCTATAGGCCGGTCCGGGAAAAAAAAAACCTGAGGGACTCATCCTTTCTTCGACATCGGACCTCGGACGACTACCAGCCAGCCTGCTCCAGCCCTCCACCGCTTCCGGGTGCGGAACCCTGTCCACGTGCATGTGGCTGGGTTGTTAGACCCTTTAGATAGGTAGACATTAGCTATTTTTAAGTAGGTAGATTCATTAGCTACAATTTTTTTTATTGGCAATAGGCCTCCTCCACGGTTTAGGTCCCCTCCAGTCTTTGCAGTTAATTTGCAGTTGCCAACACGCTCTGTCGTGTGTGGCAAATTAAAGTAACCAGTAGCCCCTATCCTCATCCTCTGAGCCACGACGATGGCTACCCCCCGGAACCCCCCCCCCCCCGACCCGCCCGACCCCCCTCTGGGGTCCCCGGTGCGCGACCGCGCACCCCCCAGGTCGGTTCCACTCCCCGCTCCCCTCAGGGGCCTCCCAGGGACCGACCCGGAGCTCGGCTCCCCCCCGACCCCACCCCCCCGGACGGGCCCGCTTGCCTCCTTATGTGGCGATCGGACGGCGTTCCATTTAGGAATGTTAACCCGTTCACTGTCCGGCGTTGGCTGGTCGCCATCTGTGGCGACGTAGCCAGCGCCAAACCCATTCGATCAGGAGCACTCCTGATCGAGACACTGACGTCCCAACAGAACGTCAGTGTCATGGGAAGGACTACCTTCATCGGAGTCAAGGTCGCCGTGGAAGCCCCGGCGCACCTCAACTCCGTGGAGGGTCTGGTCTGGTGCCCAGACGTAGCCCACCTCTCGGAGGACAACATCCTCCGAGAACTCGTACACCAAGGGGTGTGTGAGGTCGTCCGCCTGTCGCCAACGAAGCAGCGACCCGATCAGCCCAACCCGCTGATTCGGCTCCGCTTCAAAGGCAAGGAGCTGCCTACCCACATCCACTGTGGGTACGTGGCTGCCACCGTCAGGCAGTGGATCCCGCCCCCCCCCCGGCAGTGTCGGCAGTGCTGGCACTACGGCCAGCTGAAGTGGTCGTGCCGGGCGCGCACCGCCACCTGTGGTCGGTGCGCTGGCGAACATGCCACCGAAGGGTGCACGCGCGCAGCACGCTGCGCCACGTGCGACCAGGACCACTCGGCCTGGGACCGCCGCTGTAGGGCCTGAGGCCTCGCTCGCGAGGCGGAGCGCGAGAAGCGCGACAGTCGGCGCCCACCGGACGCCCCCCCCCTCCTCTCTCAGCCCAGGCCTCGCCCCCGGCGCTTGGCCGGCCCTCCCCCTCCCGGAACCTCCCCCCCCACCCCGCCGGCCTCCCGCCAGACCCCCCAACCGACAGACCCCCCGACCACCAGCCCAGTTCCCTGAAGCCCCTCTGTCGGACCTCGAAGGCGCCGCCTCGAACCCGACGTCACCGCGCTCTCCAGTCGAGCCAGCCGAGCCGAACACCGACTCTGGCCCCGCCTCCCCGGCCTCCGCAGCACCAGCGGAGCGCCGATTCTCGGAGGACCCCTCTTCGGGCGACTCTCTCATGAGAGCCGTCTCCCGCCAAGTCGCCCGCAACCCCGCCCAGTCCCCGCCCTCCCGCTCCAGCTCCCTGCCCACCCGCTCCCCCTCCCCCTCCCCGACTCTCTGAGAGTGACTCCTATCCTTCGCCCTCCCAGTCCTCCTCCCGCCCGGCTCAACCTGAAGGCAGGTCGAGCCGCCCCCGCTCACGCCGCAGGCGAACTCTAGCGACCGCCAGGCGTGGCCAGGACAGTAAATCAAGATGAACAATAACCACTCAGAATTCGTCCTCCAATGGAATGTTAGATCTTTAATATCCCATTGGGGGCAATTCAAACATTATGTCGTAAATAATAATCCGTTAGTAGCCGCTGTTCAGGAAACCCATTTTATTGACGCCGACTTTAATAACTATACTTTTAAAATCCCCGGCTATAGCCTTTATACAAATAACGTAAATGCATCACCGCGCCGAGGCGGCTCGGCTTTGCTTATTTCAAACCAACTTTTGCATCACCAAATCGACCTTCAAACAACCTTAGACGCAGTCGGCGTTAATATTAAAATCGCTCAGCTAAAACTAACTCTTATCTCTATTTATTTCCGTCCTACTGAGGACATAGACATTGATTCTTTTTCTCAGCTTATTACAAATATTAACACCCCATGTCTGATTATGGGCGATTTCAACGCGCATAGTCGGGCGTGGGGATGCCTCCGGAACTCTCGCCGAGGCCAAATTATGCTGGACCTACTGGACCGGCATAATTTGGTCTTCCTTAACGATCAATCACCCACACACATACACCACTCAGGAGGCGAGGCGACTTACAGCGCCATTGATCTCGCCTTCGCCACACCACGCATCGCGACACTTTTAACATTTAACGCACAATCTGACCCTCTTTTTAGCGATCATTTCCCAATTCACTTAGAACTACAAGTCCCTTCAGGGCAGACAAATTTTTACTCCTTGCCTAGATGGAACCTTCGCAAAGCAGACTGGTCCTCCTTTCAAAAACACATTGACACTAATCACCCCGCAGACTCCCAGACCGACATTAACACTTTTTTAAACACTATTCTCGCATCAGCTCATCAGCACATTCCACACACACGCACACACACACACAACACCACCCGAGGCAGCGTCCTGCCCCGTGGTGGAACACAGAATGCCAGAGAGCTGTTGCCTTCCGGAAAAGAGCATTTAGGAAATTTCAAGCTTGTATTACTGCAGAAAACGAACACGAAGTACGGAAAACTCGATCTTTGGCTAAAACAATCATTGACAAAGCAAAAAAAGAATCTTGGCAGGAATTCTCATCTACCTTTAATCGATTTACCTCCCTCTCAAAAATTTGGACATTAATTAGATCGTTTTCAAATAAAAGACCACCGTCATACAAAATCCCACACTTACAAATACACAACACATCTTACACGCTTCCCCTAGAGGTGGCAACACAATTTGCACAACACTACGCTAACATATCATCAACACAACAATGTACACCAACTTTTACTAACCAACTTAACGATCAATTTCAATCTATTAGCTTTGACTCTAATAACGTAGAAATCTACAACTCTCTTTTTACCAACTCAGAGTTAACATACGCTATTGGTAAATGTGGTAAAACTTCTGTAGGGCCAGATCAAATTGACTACTCCTTCTTTAAAAACTTGACAGAGACTGGTCTCACCAACTTACTAGCAGCCTTCAATACCATGTGGTTTGATGGCACTTTCCCTGAATTTTGGCGTAATAGTACGCTAATTCCTATACTTAAACCTCGCAAACCTAAATCTTCTCCCGCTAGCTATCGCCCTATTTCTCTAACTAGTTGTGCATGTAAACTATTCGAACGCATGGTTAATGGACGCATCAGGACATACATTGAATCAAATAATTTACTTACCCCACACCAAAGTGGTTTTCGACCTGGTCACTCCACTGCGGACAATTTAGTTGGTCTTATCGACTCTGTCCAGCGCGGCTTTCGGGGGAGAGAGGTCACAGTTGCCCTCTTTCTTGATTTGAGAGCTGCGTTTGACAGAGTCAACAAAACCGCACTTCTAGTAAAGGTCCATAAGGCCGGAATTCGAGGTCGACTCGCCAAATTTATCAAAAACTTTTTAGAAAATAGAACTTTTAATGTAAGGTGCGGCAACACATATTCTCCAAATCAAAATCAAGACCACGGTGTCCCACAGGGATCGGTCCTCTCCCCAACCCTATTTTTAATTATGATTAACGACATTTTCAGTAATATTAACAAGATCGACAAAGGTCTCAAATTTTCAATGTACGCTGATGACCTGGCGGTGTGGTTCTCGCACCCGAGTGTCGATCAAGCCAGTAAAATGTTACAACTAGTACTCATTGATATAAAGGTATGGTGCGACCAATGGGGTCTGGAAATTTCTCCAAGTAAATCTGCTTCTCTATTTTTTTCAAAGAAACCTGCATATGTGGAACCCTACATTCCATTAAAATATAACAATCAAATTATCCCTTTCGTCAAATCATTCAAGTATCTGGGAATAACTAAGTATTCAAGTATCTGGGAATAACACACGTCTCTCGTTCATCCCACACTTCAATGATTTAGTGCAGAGATGTACGCGACGAATTAACATTATGAAGTCATTGGCTGGTCGAGAGTGGGGCGCAGATCGTGCCACTCTCCTCCAACTATACACTTCCCTGATACGCCCAGTACTGGACTATAACGCATTCTTATTTGATGACATATGTTCCAAACAAATTACAAAATTGCAAACTGTCCAAAACGCTGCCTTGCGGATCGTGACTGGGGCCTGCCGCACCACCAACACCACAAACTTACACATCGACACAAACATCCCCACACTCTGCCGCCGACGCAAATACACATTACTTAGATTCTACGCCAGAGCAAGTTCACACCCCACACGCCCAACATTCCACATCTTAAATCACCCCGCACCCACAAGACGACAAACACTACTACAAAAACGACACCCACTTATCAGTCACAGAATCAGACAAACACTCACACTATTCAACATTGCTCACATCAACACAATGCCAACGCCACCACTCACATCTCACTGGCTCGACACAACACCAGACACACACCGCCTCTTCACACACAACACAAACACAGTCACCGCGTCAGAGACACACACACTCTTCCACGAACACAAAGCACAACACAACACATACACATACATATACACAGACGGTTCACGGGGCGACGGCCGAACCGGTGGTGCATACTACACAAACACAGTTAGCAATAACTTTGGACTTCCGGACATAAATAGCGTATACACAGCGGAATTGTCATCCATTTTATTAGCATTAATATATGTCAGAACAGAAAAACTTAAGGAAGTAGTCATTTGCACAGACTCTTCCGCCTCGCTCTCTGCCATTTCCTCGATTAGTGACTGTAGAAATCCGATAGTATTTAAAATTAGACAGCTAATTAAGTATTTTAACCGCAGAAACAGTAGTATTAAATTTCTCTGGATCCCAGGACACGCCGGTATCCCGGGAAACGAGGAAGCCGACAGACTAGCGAAATTGAGCCTAGAATAACCTTCAGAAAATCAATTACCAAGCCCTGTATCAGACGTTTTAAATTACATTAATTCTCAACTTAGCATATTGCGTCAGCGCGAGTGGGACGCTGCTCCGCATTTTCATCTTTATCCGATCAAGCCAAAAGTCCAACATTTTATATCTAGTCACCATAATTGTAGAGAGAAGGGGGTGATATTGGCGCGCCTCCGTCTCGGTCATACAAAAATTACTCATTATTATATTATGGAGAATCTCCCGCCACCAAATTGCCAACATTGCCCAGGTTATCCGCGCTACACAATCAAGCACTTACTAATTACTTGCCCAGTACACAACGATAAACGACAGAACATTATTAATTACACACAACAAAATCGCATCACATTAAATCTTCAAACACTGTTAGGTGATAATTACCCTGAATTGATAGGTCTCCTCTTAGATTATCTCTACCAAACACGTTTAGCTAATCAAATATAACAGTTTTTTTTGGCCTAGCGCATTTTTGGCCCTCCGCGCAGGTTTTTTCCCCTTTGCCTTAGACGCTGGGTTTTTTATTTTTCAGGACTTTTCCCCCAGCTAAATACACCCCACAACCAGGTCTCGCCGAGGCGCCGGAGCCAGGGAGACTGGCAACAGTCTCCCGTTGTTGTAATGATGGCACCCCCGGCTCCATCAACACTGACACTGTGTTCAAGTGTATGTAATACAATATGTATGTATGTGTGTCTCGTGTTTTACTTATTTTTTTACCTTGAACGAAATACTTAACGTAATGGTAACGTAGATATTATATTTGACCTTGAACGAAATACTTAACGTAATGTTAGATATTATATTTACTTTGAACAATAAATTCTCCGGGTTCACATAAACCGGTTAACGTAATTAGTAACGTAAAATAGCTACCCTAGTCCCTAGTTTGCTCCGGGTTCACATAAACCGGTTAACGTAATTTTTTGCCTGGCAAATTGCCAGAGATCATTTCCCCTCCCCGGGAAATGGCTATAGGCCGGTCCGGGGGAAAAACTGAGGGACTCCAGTCACCGCGGAGTTCATCCCCGCCGCCGAGAGGGCGTTTTCGGTCACCATCGCCTGGATACTCTCCACGCCAGCGGGACCAGCGCGTCCGATTCCGGTCGTCTGATGACAGCAGAGACTACGGTCGGGATGAACACGGCTACCGGCCGAGCACGTCTGCCATCATCGCAGCCACGGTGGTGGAGAGCGCCCCCCGTGGCCGACTCGACGTCACCGCGCAGGACACCGTCTCCGTGCTGGCGCTACCCGACACTGGTGCGGACATCTGTGTCGGAGGACTGGACTTCCTGGAAGAGCTGGGGGAGTATCCGGAGAATCTCCCTCCTGCCGAACAGCACCCACGCGCCGCCAACGGAGAGGTCATCACATCGGTGGGAATCCTACCCGTGTCGCTGACGCTCGGCAGGTTTACGACCGCCGATGACATCCACATACTTCCGGACGTCAGCGGCCTTCTTCTCTCCTGGAAAGCCACAAGACAGCTTCGGATCATCCCAGGAGGCTACCCGCGACAAATCAACGGACCACTGTCGGCAGATTCAACATCCTTCGCGTCGTCGCCGTCGTCGCGGACGACGGATGATCAATCGCCAGGCCTGTCCACGAGGGCCCGAGGCAGCGGAGACGACGGACCGACGACGGTGCCCGGGAGAGAGCGCCACCTGCCGGTGTCGCCGCCCCTGGCACCGCTACTGTGCGATGGCACTGCGACAGCGCCACCTAGCTTGACAGCGCCACCTAGATCAGCAGCGCCACTCAGGTCGACAGCGCCACCTGGCCCGCCTTCTGTGAACCTGCCAAACCAGCACACCGATGACCACGGCGTCACTTCCGTGGAAGTGACTGGTGGCGGCAACACCGAGGCTTCGGATGCATCGTTCCCTGACATCCCTGCGGAGTTCCCCACTGTCTTCGACGGCCGTATCCGAGTGATGCCCGGGGAATACTTCAAGATACATCTCAAAGAAGATGCAGTGCCGTTCTGCGCTATGAGTCCGCGACGTGTGTCGTTATCACTCCGCGAGCCCCTGAAAGAAGAGCTGCGGAAGCTGGAGTCCGAGAGAATCATCCTCCCCGTCAAGGAACCCACGGAGTGGTGTGCGCCGATCGTGGTGGAACCGAAGAAGGGAGGAGGCATCCGGCTCTGTGTCGACCTGTCGCGGCTCAACAAGTTCGTCCGCAGGGAGCAGTATCAGTCCCCGACACCGCTGGAGGAAGTTGCCTACATCGCTGACTCCGACGCCCGATGGTTCACCGTGTTCGACGCGGCCAAGGGATACCATCAATGCCCCCTGCATGAGGTCAGCGTGCTGAAGACGACCTTCATAACACCGTTCGGCCGCTATGCATTCCTCCGTGCACCCTACGGCGTCAGCTCCATCGCGGAACACTACAACAGGCGCATGGATGAGGCATTCGAGGGTCTCACCGGCTACAAGAAGGTCGTCGATGACGTCGTAATCTACAGTCGCACCAAGGAGCACCATATCCGCGACGTCCGCGCGTTCATGAAGCGCTGCGAAGAGAAGATAATTTCCCTCAACTTCAAGAAGCTGCAGCTTGCGAAGCCGGAGGTCAAGTTCGCGGGATTCATCATATCCCGCGATGGGCACCGGCCCGACCCACAGCTCACAGCGGCCATCTCGTCATTTCCAGCGCCGCGGACCATCTCCGACCTCAGGAGCTTCGTCGGTCTCGTCAACCAGGTCGCCCCCTTCGTCGACGACATGTCTGAGCTTCTCACGCCGCTCCGGCCGCTGCTCAGCTCGAAGAACGAGTTCATCTGGGAGTCGCAGCACGAGCGTGCGTTCGAAGTGACGAAGGCAACGCTGACCTCCGTCCCGACGATGGCCTACTTCAACCCCAGCCGCCCTACGTCGCTCTCGACGGACGCCAGTCGGCTGAATGGACTCGGCTTCGTCCTGCGCCAGCAGCAAGAGGACGGCACGTGGCGCGTGGTACAAGCAGGCTCGCGGTTCCTGACGCCAGCAGAGTCCCGCTACGCTACGATAGAGCTAGAGGCCACAGCTGTGACATGGGCTCTGAAGAAGTGTCGCCTGTTCCTCTCCGGACTACCCATCTTCCAGGTCATCACTGACCACAAACCGCTGATTCCGATCCTCAACAGCAAAACCTTGGACGAAATCGAAAATCCCAGACTACAGTGCCTAAAAATGAAGATGGGAGAAGTCGGGTCGTTCGTCGCGACCTGGGTCCCAGGATCGCAGCACATGGCGGCTGATGCACTCTCCAGAAGCCCGGCTCAGCAGGCCTCCCTGGACGACGAGTGCGGAGAAGACCCCATCTCTCAGACCCTGCAGAACATCGTGATCGCCGAGCTCCAGGCGAGTCACACCGACTCGCGGCTGGAGGAGGTGAAGGACGCGACTTCAGCCGATCCAGAGATGCAGCTGCTTATCGACGCCATCGCCATGGGCTTCCCGACGTCGAAGGCAGACGTCGCCGAGTCCGTGCGGAGGTTGCTTTGAAGACGGCGGGAGGTGGAGCGCAACAGGTGCCACCTTCGCAGACGGCATGCCCTCTGCCCCGTGCCCCGGCTCGGCCCGGACGCGACTCGAGCGGGCGGGGGCGCACCTCGGCCATCGTCTCGACCGGCAGCGCCCGCGGGCAGCGGGGCGTGTCCCGAGGCGGTGATACTTCGTCGCTCGACTCGCGTACGCAAACCAGTGCGAAGGTTGAGCGAGGAAGTGTAGATGTGGCCAGTGTATTTTGTTGTCAGAAGTGAAGTCTCTGTTCTTGGAGTTGGTGCATCCATATATTGGGTTTCTGGCAAGCCCGTGTTAACAGTAGTTAAATATGAACATTTTGGGCGGAGGTGTGTATGGTAGATCTCAAAAGGGGAGATGTGCTGGTGTTTGATCTACTGCTAATACTGCACCTCTACTGACCTGCCCTCGAGCGATCGCCGGCTCGGTGCGGGGCCGGCGGGGCTGGCGGGTCAGTCGCGGTTGGGCTGTCTAGACAAGCGGTGTGTCTAAGAATACAAAGCTGGCCATATAATCGTATCTTCACAGCGATTAGTGCTGATTTCGAGTCTGATGCTATAATATTATTGTCTAGTTGTCTTTCTTTAATGATCATGCATGATGCTAATATAGCGTAGAGTTCTGCAGTATATATTGATGTGCGGTTCGGTAGTCTTGTGAGTAGTATTACTTCTGGTGGTAATTCAGTTCTGTATAATACAGCTGCTGCGCCTGTTCTGTGATTGCTCTTATGGTAAGAGCCGTCTGTATATATGATGTTGTGATTTGGATGTTCTGTTTTGTTTTTTTGATAATCTCTATGTCAGTGTATGTACTCTTTGGTTTTTCGAAAATTGTATCGAGTGTTGGTGGGGTGTCAACAGGCACGTAGCCAAGGGGAGGGCAGCGGGGGCGCCCCCCCCCCCCCCCTGGAGGCCAGGAGGGCCCTTTTTGGCGCGCGAGGGCCCTTTTCGGCGCGCGCAGCGCGCCGAAAAGGGTCGACGAGACCGCGCGAAGCGCGGTATCATAGGCTCTTTACTACACGAAGCGTGGTCTTTAGAGAGTTTAGAGGACTTCAGAGGCCCTTTAGGGCCACCAGGGCCCTCTCTGAAAGACCAGAGGGCCCCTTGGTCGTTCAAAAGAGCCCTGTGCATGTCAGAGGGGCCCTTGGCCACACCGAAAGGGCCCCTGAGCGGGTCAGAGGGCCCCCTGAGCACGTCGATTGGCCCCCTGAGCACGTCGAATGGGCCCCCTGAACACGTCGAATGGGCCCCTAGCCAGCACAGAGGGGCCCCTGGGCAGGTTGAGAGGCCCCTGAGAATGTCGACAGGGCGACAAAGCGGCCAGCGCAGTCCTTTGCCAGGTCATAAGGGCCCCTGGACAGACCAGAGGGCCCCTGGGAAGTTAAGATGGCTCCTATGCAGGTCAGAGGGGCCCTGACCAGACCGAAAGGGCCCCTAGGTGGGTCAGAAGGGCCCCTGAACATGCCGAATGAGCCCCTAGCCAGCACGGAGGGGCCCCAGGGAAGGTCGGAGGGCCCTCGGAGCATGTCGCAAGGCGACAAAGCAGCCAGCACAGTCCCTTGCTAGGTCGGAAGGGCCCCTTAGAAGGTTAAAGATCCCATGGAGAGACCAGAGGGCCCCTGGAAAGTTAAAAGGGCCCCTGCGCAGATCGGAGGGGCCTCTGACCGGAACGAAAGGACCCCTGGGCGGGTAAAAAGGGCCCCTGAACATGCCGAAGGGGCCCCTGGCCAGCACGGAGGTGCCCCAGGGCAGGTTGGAGGGCCCCTTGAGCATGTCGGCAGGGCGACAAAGCAGCCAGCGCAGGCCGACCAGCAGAGTCGCTGGGCCGATCGGAGGGGCTCCTGGGCAAGTCAGAGGGGCCCCTGGCTAGACCGAAAGGGTCCCTGGGCCGGTCGGAAGGCCCCTTGAACATGCCGGATGAGTTCCTAAACAGAATGGAGGGCCCCTGGGCAGGCCGGAGGGGCCCCTGAGCAGGGGCGGCGGATTGCGGGGGCAGGGTACCCAAAATTTCCCCAGTCGAAAATCCTGGGGGGCAAAGGGTAGTTTTGCCCCCCCCCATATTTTAGCCTGCTCAATCTGCGGGCAACATGACCCTTCCCCTCCCCAGGATTGTCATTTGAGGGGAGGGGGGATTTTGGGTACCCTGCGCCCCGCAATCCGCCGCCCCTGCCCCTGAGCATGTCGGCAGGGCGACAAAGCAGCCAGTGCAGTCCCTGGCCAGGTCGGAAGGACCTCTGAACAGGCCGAATCGGCCCTTGACACACAAGAGGGGCTTCTTAGAAGGTCAGAGGAGTCTCTGGTGAGACCGGAAGGGTCAAAGCACGTAGATATCCCAGATGAAGATTAAATACAAAGAGGACTTACTCCACAATACAAATATTAAAAGCGGAACTTTCGGGTATATTGTAACACCCTTCGTCAGAGTGCTACCCGAAAGATATATTTTTTTTTCCTGTAGAGTAAGCCCTCTTTGTATTATATATATATATATATCACCCACTCCACATCATGTCTTTTCGCTTCGCGGATCCCAGACGAGTCCCTGAACAGGTCGGAAGGGTGTAGAAAAGTTCAGAGGGGCCCCTAGACGATCTGAAGGAACCTTGGGCCTTTCAACAGTAAGAATACAGTTGTACAGGGAATAAAACTCAAAATTTTCGCGCCGCTCCGCGGCGCAATTATCTACAAATTCAATTATATGCGGGTTAGGAAAAACTCGGTCAGTTTCTCGGCGCATTTATGTGTTATGTTGCTACTTTCCTATATTATTGGACAAAATAGTTCACTTTAGCACTTTTTCCACGCACTTTTAAACTCACAATATAGCAATTTTAGAGGTCCGCACCATACGCAATGCGACGCATTGATGAGAAAGCAACCCAGGGCATAACACTCACAATTTTCGCGCCGCTCCGCGGCGCAATTTGTTTAAGAGTTCCAGGTCTTGAGCTTCAAAAAAATATTCCAAGTTGGTATAGCTGATTCCAAATTCGTGTCGCTGGTTGCAAAATTGATGTGGCAGTTTGCTAACTGCAGCTCCTAAACGTTGGTATGGCCCATGCCATACCTGCCATACTGCATTTTCCAGTCTTGTAACGTGCCTTTTCATGTTTTTTTTTTTTGGGGGGGGGGCTTTCAACGCTTGAGAAGGGGCCCTTTCAACGCTCGAGAAGGGGCCCTTTTGAGGCGCCGCCCCCCCCCCTGGACGAAATCCTGGCTACGTGCCTGGGTGTTAATCCAATAAGGTGGAAGTGATGGGATGGGTGTGATGTGTGGTAATGGTAGTACAAGTGATTCTGAGTGTTGTGCTATTCTTCCGCCTTTGGTGACCGTAGCGTGGAATATTTTGTGTTCTAAATCGGGCATCTGTTCGTCTTTGCAGTGTCTGTGTGCATGGGTGTCTTGGTGTTTGTTGGGTCTTATCTTAGTAGGGCTTGTGTTCGTCTGTAGTGTAGTGGTGGTGTGTTGTTGTAGCAGGGCCTATTTTAACATGTTAACTATGGGGGCAAATGCCCCCCCTAGTGAGCCGTTTTGCCCCCCCCCCAGTCAAGAAATGTTGCCCACCCTGATTTCAGTATTTCCATGTCATTTTCCGCTTGATAGGTACTCAATTAAAATAAAATATGCTTACCTGGTGATAAATGTATACAAATCCAATGCAAATGTCATAATATTCCTAAGTTTGAGTATTTCCCAGCCAAAATAAGTATATTTAAGCCGTCATTGACTGTGGGGGGGGGGGGGCATTTAACGCCCCCACCCCCGCCCCTGGTGAATTTTCGCAATAGCTGAAAAAACTAATAGCGCTATCAACGTGAAACTTCGGGTACCTTCTTATAAATCATTTTTACGTCGTGTGCAAAAATGGAAAAAAAAATCGGCGACATTTTTTCGAGTTATAGCGAATTTAGTGACGTTTTGAAGAAGAAAAAAATGGGTCCTGACCAGGTCAGGTCAGGTCACCAGGTCAGGTCAAATGATATGACCACCAAACAACTTCTAGGTAGCACCACCGGCACAGTGATTAATCGAGCGACAAGAAACTCATGGTACGTCATGAGGTTATTAGGGACTACAATATCTCGGATTTTCTATATCGGTGACCTAAGGTCAAGTCATAATCGTGACCTCTTTAATGTAACCCTATGGGGAAAAACAAAACACGCATATTTCTCAGTTGAAAAGGGATACATTTAGTTCATGTTTGCTATAGCCACTAGTTTTGGCCAGAAACTAGACCTGACCGGGCCCCATATCACGCCTCTGCTAGCACCGGGGCACTGCCTTGATCGGGCCCTTACCAGGAACGGACCCCTACCAGGAACGGGCCCCTACCAGTAACGGGCCCGTATAAAACAAATGCAAGGAGTGGGCCCTGTTCTGACCGGGCCCTCGTTCTGACCGGGCCTCACATCACGCCTTTTCCAGAACCGGGCCCCTGCCTCGATCGGACCTGACCAAGACCGACCCTACCAGAAACGGACCCGTGTCAAGACAATGCAAGGACCGGGCCTTGTTGTGATCGGGCCTTCGTTTTGACCGGGCCCCATATCACGTCTTTGCCAGCACCGGGCCCTTGTCTCGATCGGGCCTGATCAAGACCGGTCCCCTACCAGGAACGGGCCCGTGTCACCAGAACGTTATCGTATCAAGAATTTGCAAGGACCGGACCCTGTTGTGACGGCGGGCGGGGCCCTCGTCCTGACCGAGCCCCATATCACGCCTTTGCTAGCAACGGGCCCCTGCCTCGATCGGGCCTGACCAAGACCGGGCCCCTGCCAGAAACGGTCCCGTATCAATAATTTGCAAGGACCAGGCCTGTTGTGACCGGGACCTCGACCTGGCCTGGCCCCATATCACGGCTCTGCCAGCGCCGGGGCCTTGTCTTGCTCGGGCCCCTACCAGAAACGGGCTTTTACTAGGAACGGGCCCCTACCAGGAACGGGCCCCTATCAGGAAAGGGCCCGTATCAAATAATTTGCAAGGAGCGGTCCCTGTTGTGTCCGGGCCCTCGTCCTGACCGGGCCCAATATCACGCCTTTGCCAGCGCCGGGCCCCTGCCTCGATCAGGCCTTACCAAGACCGGGCCCCTGCCAGGTATGGGCCAGAATACGGGTCCTTTTGATGCGGGCCCTCCTCATAAATTTCGGAGGGGTCAGCTGACCCCTTTGACCACCCCTGCGTGCGCCACTGCTACCCATACCTTCGGTGCTGTTTATATGTTAAGTGAAACGCATCGAGTGGTAGTCGATATGATCCGTTAAACTATAGTCGCTCATAAGTCAGGAATATGTACCATGTTGATTGCAATGCGCAGTCCTTGCATGAGCGTGCCGCTGTGCGGGTGTATGTTTGAAGTTGTCAAAGCTGTATTTTTTTTAATCGATTTAAAACCAACACAAAATTTCATTGCCCGCTGCGTAACGTCGATATTTATATTCGACATTTATGTCTTGATTCGTCGATATAATTCGTCTATATGTAATTATAATTCGTCGATGCATGTTTCACCACCATTGACCGGGCATTGCAAATGTCTTCCCATCAGCAATAACGCTGTTTCGCGTAGCTTTGATTTTTTTTTGCTGGCGTAAAGCCCATCCTCCCGATATGGAAGGATTGGTAGTAAGTTAAATTCCTCTTTTTATGTGAAAGAGGGGCCGGAAAATTAAGCAAGTGAAATCCAGGAAGTTTATGGGATTTGCGCCCTATCTAGGCCGGGGCGCCCCCTGCTCTGGGTATGACGCCCCCTGGCAGTGGACCCCCACTTTTTAGAAGGTAGCGACACCTCTGCCTACACATACACCTACACTTTTCAGATAACTTGTCATAAGTTACTAATTTTATCCTCTAAATCAAAAACAAATAAGCTAACCAACTCCAAACCAACTTTTTAGTTGTTTTGGATTCACCAGTGATTGTGCGTCGATACTTGTCCCTGGGGGCCAATTTTTCCCATGCCAGATTTGGTTGGCGCCACTTCAGGCGTTTTTACTACCCCTGCCCCTGGGTGTCTTTGCCCCCCCCCCATCCGAAAATACCTTCCGCCACCACTGGGCCTAGGCCCCCACGGAGCCGCCCGCCTCAGAGGAGACCCACGGGGCCGCCATAGAGGGGCCCCGCATTTCGTAAGAGGGCACGGGCCCGTGTGCCTCCCCTTGTGTGCGCCTCTGTCAACTAATCAACTTTCCTCTGAAAAGTGGCATCTCTAGCACCCACCGAGAGCAGTAACCTCCACTAGTTCTGTCTGCTGCCGTGAGGTGGCTGTGCCGTCGGCCTACAGAAGCCCGGCAGGCAAACCACACACCGGCCGCGGCAGTGAAGCCCCGAAGATGGCTCGCCTGTGGTGCCGCGTGGTGCTGCTGGTGCTGGTGCTAGGCGTTCGCGATGTGTTTGCGGGTAAGTTTCGTAACTTTCTCTATCTGTACGGGAACGTTTACACTGACGAGACTGTGTGTGTAGCCTGCCGGTTTCGTTTACACTGTGAACGGCTGAGAGCCCATGTTGGGATAAACGGTGATGACAGAGGCTAGAAGGAAGCATTAATAAATGTTTACGCCTTTAAAAGGAAATAGTTCACATTCAACATTAGTTTTAAACTGAGATAGCAGTTTTGTAGCCCGTGTTGGGAAACCCATATCTACAAGTTTTCTTGACTGAAAAGACTTTCCAGCTGAATATATTTGATTTTTTTGGCGAAGGAATGCGGTGCTGGCGAAAGAATGTTGTACTGGTTCTAGCCCGGGCAGAGGCTATGGCATCAGCCAATCAGCTTGCAGCTGGTGCTAGCAAGCGAACCGCCGGCCGCCGGTTGGCACATCTCCAATGCGAGTTTATCCTTACGAGACTACTTTCGAATCTGATTGGCTGAACCATTTTTTACATTCGCGTGACGTCAGGACTCTGACTCAGAGAGTATGTATATAGTTTTGATAAACAATACAAATTTACAACCTTATGTCCTGAATCAGCGCGATATAAGGTCATTTTTGACAAGATAAAAATAAATTGTATTACAAAATATAATCAAATCGAGTTTGGTAAAACAATTCCAAGGTGAACTATTTCCTTTAATGCATAGTTTGCTTTAGATATCTGCCCATGTGTGGGGATTTTGGCCATAAACCCACCACTAGTTATTAGTTAATCCCTATAATATACCTACCAATCGATAGCAAATATCACATTTAGTATATAACTGGGGATGTCTTCTCCAAGACATTTTGCACTATAACTAATTCTAACTTCAATAATTAATATCTCTCCGCTTCCGTCGCCTCGCCCGTCGCCAAACTTTGTTTACACGCCAGCTGACGACGACCGACCTTGATACAAGTATAGACGGCTTTCACGGCGGCCTGGCTAGACGTCTCAAAACTTATTTACGCTGTAGGGTTAGGTTAATGCCGCTCACTAAACCCTATCACGCTCCAGTGGCGGATCTACGGTTGGGCAAAATGCCCCCCCCCAAAAAAAACACGAAATATCGGTAGGTAAACGTATGTTTTTGCTCCCCCCCCCAAACCGATCTGGCAGGTTGTGATTTTGTCTTGGTACAGTGGCAGATAAATCTTTCTTCGAAAATACGAAATTTTTGAATTTTTACATGGGGAGATAACCAAAGAAATCGACGGACAGTACAACCACAAACAAATTGCCGTCCGACCATTTTTAATTTGCTTAAGTTGTGCACTGGGGGTTTCAAGGGCGGGGAATTCATTGGTGGTGACAAAATCCCCAAAAAATATATTTTCTAAGATACGGCTTTCCGTATTTTCCCAAGTTCACTGTGCAGGTCTAATTTTGACGACCAATAACTCAGACTAAAAAAGCGATTTTGATCAACTTTTTTTTGGGTTGGATCAGGATTAGTTGAACAATTTGGCAATCACGGAGTTTCTATTTTTTTTTCTCACGTGATTTCGTGACCTACTTTTTGCGCCGTGACCTTGACCTGTTAGAAACTGAAATTAAAATTTCCGTCTGATGAAGATTTGAGCTTCATTGATGTCCTTTCGCATAACAAAGATCACAAAGTGGGGTTCGACTTGTCAAAATCATTTTTGAGTCTTGCAATGCTGACATAATACGCTGTTTGGTCACCTGTCCGTCGATAACTTCGCATCTACTTGGCATACGCTTTCGAAACAAAGTCCGGAGTGATTCCTGACGACGAAACTTCTCGGTTGGTGCCTGTTACACCGACATCAGGTCGCCATATTACCTGCCAGGCCAATACAACGTAACGTATTGTGTATTGACAACAGCGTATTGTGTGCATTGCAAGGCTCAAAAGTAGTTTTTACAGGTCGAACCCCACTGTTTAGATTTTGTATACGAAAGGACATCAATGGAACTCAAATCGTCATCAGACGAAAACAAAACATAATTTCAGTTTCCAACAGGTCAAGGTCACGGCGCAAAATGTATTTCACGAGGTCACGTGACAAAATGAAAATAGAAAATCAAAGTTTACCAAATTTTGTTTTTTGTCTAATCCCGATCCAAACAATTAAAACAAAATCGTTTCTTTAGTCTCGGAGTTATTGGTCGTCAAAATTAGGTCTGCACAGTGAACTTGGGAAAATCTCGGAAGGCCTTATCTTGTTTTTGTTTTTTGTTTTTTTGGTCACCACCAATTAATTCTCCGTCCTTGAAATTACATTTAAAAAAGAAGGAAAAAACGCATATTTTGAACCAAAAGGGTCCATTCTGGCCTACATTTGTCTTCAAGGTCAAAAGGGCCCACCAAGGATTGAGGGGGCCCACTAAGGCCTGAGGGAGCCCACCAAGGCCTGGGGGGGGGGGGGGGGGGGGGCACTTTGCTACGTGGTCCCTTCCTTGACCGAATCCTGGATCCGCCACTGACGGTCATTATATAACTGCTTTGAGCCAGATACAACATGGCTCAGAAAGTCAGAATTGGCCCTCAGGAGGTCAGAACTGGCCCACTCGATGCCAGAGTGGGCCCTCTGGAAGGCAAGTAGTGGTCCTCTGAAAATCACAGAGGGTCCATCTGGAAGCCAGATGTGCCCTTTGAAAGGCAGAGGGCCCTCTGGAAACTAGATGGGCCTCTGGAGGCCAGAGCAGATCCTCTGGAGGTCAGAGTAGGCCCTATGGAGGCTAGATGGGATCGCTGGAACCTAGGGAGCCCTTGGCTGGTCTGGGAGTGCCCATACTCTGGTCTGAGGGCCCTCTCAGACCCCGGCCTGGTACCCCTCATGCTGGGACCAGGGGCCATCTCAACTTGTTTAGGGCCCTCAGACCAGAGTATGGGCAGTCCCAGACCAGCCAAGGGCTCCCTAGGTTCCAGAGGACCCATCTGGCCTCCATGATGCCCACTCTGGCCTCCAGAGGGCCTATTCTAACCTCCAGAGGATCCGCTCTGACCTCCAGAGGCCCATCTTGTTTCCAGAAGGCCCCTCTGCCTTTCAAAGGGCCCATCTGGCTTCCTCTGTGGTGGCCCCTCTGTGCTTTTCAGAGGACCACTATTTGCCTTCCAGAGGGCTCACTCTGGCATCCAGTGGGCCGGTTCTGACCTCCTTAGGGCCCATTCTGACTTCCTGAGCCATTTTGTATCTGGCTCAAAGCAGTTATATAATGACCGTCAGTGGCGGATCCAGGATTCGGTCAAGGAGGGGACCACGTAGCAAAGTGGGTCACCCAGGCCTTGGTGGGCTCCCTCAGGCCTCAGTGGGCCCCCTCAAGCCTTGGTGGCCCCTTTTGACCTTGAAGACAAATGTAGGCCACAATGGACCCTTTTAGTTCAAAATATGCCTTTCACATGCTAAAATGGGCCTCTACATACCAGAATGGGCCCTCTTCAAGTCATAATGGGCCTTCTGGCGGTCAGAGTGGGCCCTCTGGAGGCCGAAGTGGCCCGTACGGAGAACAGAGTGGGCTCTCTGGACCTGGAGGCCAGAATGGGCCCTCTGGAGGTCAGAGTGGGCAAATTACTTGCGATTTGTTCGAAAACGGGGTGAAATTCCTTTCCAGTCACTTCGATCGGCTATGGGCCCCCCTCGGGCTATTGGCCCCTTAGAGGCTCAAGGGGGGGGGGGGGGGGGCATGCCCATCCCCCTCTGGATCCGACACTGATGACCCGTCATGATCTATTGATAACGCCAAGTGATGATAATAATGAATACAGTAGCACGAGGGCATCCATCAGCTCAAAAACCGTTGCGCAGACTTTTGGTTGTGACATCATAACTCGGTGACCTGACCTGACCTGGAACTTTTTCTGGTGTCAAAATGTTTCAAATGAATTGTTCTATCAGCTTATCAAATTTAATCGATGTCACTGAAGCGGATCGGAAGTTATTGATAATAGAGGGGCGAACGACCACTTTGTGGCGTCCTGCCATTGCTATGAAAGCATTTTTGCAAGGTTGCGGTTTTTCGAGGTGGTAGGTTTTTTTGCAAAGGAGGACCAAAAGCGATGTACCAAGTCTCTTTTTTAGGTCCGTGAAGCAGGTTCTCAGTGTTTTTTCTTTATTTTCGGAAAAGTGCATTTTCTTGATCACCCCTATCAATGCACAGTCACACAGGTCACAGAGTATGCGACTCGTGGCTGATATGGCAGTTATTGCCTCCGAGCGTCTCCAGACTCGATTGTTTGGAGCGGACCAACTGCAAAAACTACCTCGATGGCTGGTGTCCAGTTTCAGAGCGAAACGCCGCCGCTGAAGTTAGTGAGCTTCGCAGTACCCTGCGCTCTCAGTATACTGTGACAGGACCCCTGTGCAGAACACAGACCACAGAAACCCGACCCCGTCTGGCGGTCACAGAGCAGCAACGTGTGTTCCGTCTGGCGGCCACAGAGCAGCAGCGTGTGTTCCGTCTGGCGGCCACATAGCAGCAGCATGTGTTCCGTCTGGCGGCCACATAGCAGCAGCATGTGTTCCGTCTGGCGGTCACAGAGCAGCAGCATGTGTTCCGTCTGGCGGTCACAGCAGCAGAGTGTGTTCCGTCTGGCGGTCACAGAGCAGCAGCGTGTGTTCCGTCTGGCGGTCACAGAGCAGCAGCGTGTGTTCCGTCTGGCGGTCACATAGCAGCAGCATGTGTTCCGTCTGGCGGCCACATAGCAGCAGCATGTGTTCCGTCTGGCGGTCACAGAGCAGCAGAGTGTGTTCCGTCTGGCGGTCACATGCAGCAGCGTGTGTTCCGTCTGGCGGTCACAGAGCAGCAGCGTCAGAGCGTGTGTTCAGTCTGGCCTGGAACCGCTCAGGAGCGAGCCAAGAAAGATGAACTGCCGCGACAGCTGTACGCCATTTATTTTGCGATAGCAGAAGTACGAGGTCGAATGCTGATATTATATTTTGGATGATGCTAAAGACTAGTTTTTTGTTGTTGTAAGACTCAATAAAAAGACAAATTTCACTTAAAACATCATCCCTAAAACTGGTCATTTGAGTCAAGTGTTAGTTTATTAGAAATAATATGGGGATGATGGCTGGCGAGCAACATACAAATTACGATTCTTATCTTCTATATTTTTCCGTCTTCGACGTGTTTCCCCTGCGAAGACCGGTTCTGGCACAAAAACGGCTGCCCAGCCAGGGCTCTGGATGTATCTGGGAGTCGATCCTGGCCTTGACGCCGTAAGTCCCAGCTCGTGTGGGTCTGTTTTTGGGGCAGGGACCGCACCGGACTGGAGTGGCGACAATCAGCAGTATCTGTTTGTATGAGGCCGACCGGCACCAGGAGTGGCAGCATCCTCAGTCCTCACTGCCTGGTATCAGTCCTGATGCAGCCGACTTCCGTGTATGGGTGGTTGAGTACCAGTGTATGAGTACCAATGGTCCGCTGGTTCGCTAGTAGGTTCACTGTGTCCTCATGCAGTTCACATCGGGTGTCTTCTCGGAGGCCTCTCGGGCTTTGCAACAGGACCTCTGCAGTGGAAACCCCTCTCACTGTTACCATGCTCATGGCCTTGTATACGTACTTAGCAATGGTGTCGTCCATTTAGCTGCCTGTCTGCCCGGCACTGTAAGATCTCCTGAAACCCTGCAGTGCGGTGAGCTGCACCAAACACAAAACAAGATGGTTACTTAACATAAGCGGCGGGGGAGTACGGGGACAGTGATCCAAGCCGTGCCGTCTGCGGCGCGGAGTGCAGCTGGCGACCTCGGTGGCCTTCGCTCCCAACACAACTGGGTGTCTACTGGTGACGCAGTCCAGACCCGGAGACTGCGAGGCGCGTAGGCGACCGCCGCAGGAAGTGGTCTGGGGAGGGGGGGGGGAGGAGTGTCACGAGACTGGTGTGCTGTGGGGA